>WNWK01023516.1:0-31000 GCA_009830355.1 Cherax destructor
CGTGCTGTTGGGTGTGAGCAAATAACATTTGGGAAAGGGATTCGGGAAAACCCGGCAGGCGGACTTGAGTTCTGGAGATGGGAAGTACAGTGGGCACTCTGAAGGAGGTGTAAATGTTGCAGTTTTATAACTGTAGTGAAAAGCCCCTTCTGGCAAGACAGTGATAGAGTGAATGATGATGAAAGTTTTTTTTTTGGGCCACCCTGCCTTGGTGAATGGGCCCGATGTGTTAATAAAAAAAAAAAAAAAATAAATGTATAAAAGAGGGGAAGGTACCTAGGGATTGGCAGAGAGCATGTATAGTTAATTTATAAAAAGGGGAAAGGGGGGATAAAAGAAAGTGAAAAAATTATAGGGGAATAAGTTTACTGAGTATACCAGGTAAAGTGTATGGCAGGGTTATTATTGAAAGAATTAGAGGTAAGACAGAAGTAGGATTGCAGATGAGCAAGGAGGCTTTAGAGTGGGTAGGGGATGTGTAGATCAAGTGTTTACAGTGAAGCATATGTGAACAGTATTTAGATAAAGGTAGAGAAGTTTTTATTGCATTTATGGATTTAGAAAAGGCATATGATAGAGTGGATAGGGGAGCAATGTGGCAAATGTTGCAAGTGTATGGAATAGGTAGTAAGTTACTGAAGGCTGTAAAGAGTTTTTATGAGGATAGTGAGGCTCAGGTTAGGGTGTGTAGGAGAGAGGGAGATTATTTCCGGTAAAAGTAGGTCTTAGACAGGGATGTGTAATGTCACCATGGTTGTTTAATATATTTATAGATGGGGTTGTAAAAAGTAAATGCTAGGGTGATGGGGAGAGGGGTGGGATTAAATTATGGAGAATTAAATGCAAAATGGGAGTTGACACAGTTACTTTTTGCTGATGATACTGTGCTTATGGGAGATTCTAAAGAAAAGTTGCAAGGTTAGTGGACGAGTTTGGGAGAGTGTGTAAAGGTAGAAAGTTAAAAGTGAACATAGATAAGAATAAGGTGATGAGGGTATCAAACGATTTAAATAAAGAAAATTGGATATCACATTGGAGAGAGGGATTATGGAAGAAGTAAATGTTTTCAGATATTTGGGAGTTGATGTGTCAGCGGATGGGTTTATGAAGGATGAGGTTAACCATAGAATTGATGAAGGAAAAAAGGTGAGTGGTGTATTGAGGTATCTGTGGAGACAAAAAACGTTATCCATGGAGGCAAAGAAGGGAATGTACGAAAGTATAGTGGTACCAACACTTATATGGGTGTGAAGCATGGGTTGCAAATACTGCAGCGAGGAGGAGGCTGGAGGCAGTGGAGATGTCCTGTCTAAGGGCAATGTGTGGTGTAAGTACAGTGGACCCTCGGTTAACGAATACCCCGGAAATCGTGCAATTATGTAAGTATAATTTTGTAGGTTCTTGTGGAAGTGTATTTTTGGGGGTCTGAAATAGACTAACCTACGTGAAATTTTTCCTTAAGGGAGTAAATTCGTTCGGTAATGGCACTTGAGCAGACTTCAGGAGTGAAGTTTTACGAAACTCGGGGTCCACTGTATTATGCAGAAAATTCGGAATGTGGAAATTAGGAGATGTGGAGTTACTAAAAGTATTTGTCAGAGGGCTGAAGAGGGGTTGTTGAGGTGGTTTGGTCATTTAGAGAGAATGGATCAAAGTAGAATGACTTGGATAGCGTATAAATCTGTAGGGAAGGAAGGCGGGGTAGGGGTCGTCCTAGAAAAGGTTGGAGGAAGGGATAAAGGAGGTATTGTGGGCGAGGGCTTGGACTTCCAGCAAGCATGTGTGAGCGTGTTAGATAGGAGTGAATGGAGCGAATGGTTTTGGGACATGACGATCTGTTGAAGTGTGAGCAGGGTAACATTTTGTGAAGGGATTCAGGAAACCAGTTAATTGATTTAGTTGGACTTGAGTCCTGGAAATGGGAAGTACAATGCCTGCACTTTAAAGGAGGGGTCTGGGATAGTGACAGCTGGGAGGGACAATTCTCAGCTGTCATATCTGAGCTCCTCTGCAAAGACAGTGATTATGTATGAGTGTGGTGATAGTGTTGAATGATGATGAAAGTATTTTCTTTATGGGGATTTTCTTTCTTTTTGGGTCACCCTGCCTCGGTGGGAGACGGCCGACTTGTTGAAAAAAAAATATATATATATATATATATATATATATATATATATATATATATATATATATACAGTGGTACCTCGACTTACGATATTAATCCGTCAGATAGGGCATATTTTAAGGCGAAACAATCGTTACACGAATCAATTTTCCCCATAAGAAATAATGGAAATAAATTTAATCCGTCCAAGACTTCCAAAAGTAGTTAAATAAAATATTTTTAGAACTTTTGACATTAAATAATACAGAATTTAATGAATAATACCTAAATACACATGTAAATATTGTACAATAACATGTCACTTACATTTATTGAAGAGTTGTTGATGTGTGGAGGAGGGAAAGGTGGAGTAGTATGCTAGTGTTTGGAAGGGAATCCTTCCATTAACACTGCAGGTACCAAGTTCTTTTCTGGGGTTACTGGCCTTTTTCTTTGAATGCTACACTCCCTGCATGAATGCTACACTCCCTCCATGCCTACTACACTCCCTCCATGCCTACTACACTCCCTGCATCCTTGCCTACTACACTCCCTGCATCCTTGACTACACTCCCTGCATCCTTGCTACACTCCCTGCATCCTTGCTACACTCCCTGCATCCTGCTCTCTGCATCCCTACACTCCCTGCATGAATGCTAAACTCCCTGCATGAATGCTAAACTCCCTGCATGAATGCTAAACTCCCTGCATGAATGCTAAACTCCCTGCATGAATGCTAAACTCCCTGCATGAATGCTAAACTCCCTGCATGAATGCTAAACTCCCTGCATGAATGCTAAACTCCCTGCATGAATGCTAAACTCCCTGCATGAATGCTAAACTCCCTGCATGAATGCTAAACTCCTGCATGAATGCTAAACTCCTGCATGAATGCTAAACTCCCTGCATGAATGCTAAACTCCCTGCATGAATGCTAAACTCCCTGCATGAATGCTAAACTCCTGCATGAATGCTAAACTCCCATGAATGCTAAACCCTGCATGAATGCTAAACTCCTCTGAATGCAAACCTGAATGCTAAAGAACTCCCTGCATGAATGCTAAACTCCCTGCATGAATGCTAAACTCCTCATGCCTGCTAAACTCTCTGCATGCCTGTACACTCACTGCATGAATGCTACCACAGGGGTGCCACTAGGAACCTTCTTTGGACCCATGGTGACTTATTTCACAGTGACAGTCACTAAACCACCAAAAGACACCAAATGTATTGTGAATGTTTGAAAGAGCGCGTGGGTAATGTTCTCTCAATGGTAAACAACGCTTCACTGGCGGGCATCCTGCGTTCTGCGCAGGCGCGGAGCAGGCGGACTGGTCTAATACGTTACGAAACACGAACCAGTTTACAATTCTCGAAATCGAAAAAAGCTTACGAAACACGATGTTTACGAAATAAGAACCTTACGAAACTCGGGGGTCCACTGTACAGGAGAGGGGGGTTACTAGCCCCTTGCTCCCGGTATTTTAGTTGCTTCTTACGACATGCAGTCTTTAGTATTAATTAGGTTTATTTGTAATTTTAGTAGTCATAGGTATTGATAATACTTTAATTTTTTCAGAGCTGGAGTTGCCATCATCCCTCACATCAGAAGAGAGGAAATACATCCATTTTTTGTCACAGCAGATGGGATTCAAGAGCAAGAGTCGGGGGTAAGAAACAATGGATTTATTGTGATATGTCTTGTGTTGATGTGATATTTTCCTCGCTATTTTAGAATAGGTCACAGACACCCTTTCTAGTAAAAACAGTCTCTGTTACATTTAATTTTGTCTTGCATTGAAACTGTTTACATATACATCACCACCTTTATAAGTTTTTTTTTTTTTTTTTCAACGAACTGGCTGTATCCCACCAAGGCAGGGTGACCTAAAAAGGTCACCTAAAAAGGTCATCGGTGGCCTGGTGGCTAAAGCTCTCACTTCACACACGGAGGGCCTGGGTTTGATTCCCGGCGGGGTGGAAACATTTTGACGTGTTTCCTTACACCTGTTGTCATGTTCACCTAGCAGCAAATAGGTACCTGGGTGTTAGTCGAATGGTGTGGGTTGCATCCTGGGGGACAAGATTGAGGACTCCAATGGAAATAAGACAGTCCTCGATGATGCACTGACTTTCTTGGGTTTTCCTGGGTGGCTAACCCTCCGGGGTTAAAAATCCGAAGAAAATCTTATCGTATCTAGCCCCTTGCTCCCGGCATTTTAGTAGCCTCTTACGACACGTATGTATTACGGAAGAAGAATTCTTTTCCACTTCCCCATGGAGAACTTTTATAAGTTATCTACTAAAAATTTAAACTTTGTAACCTCTTTTAGAAAGGTTTTTAGATGAATTCTTTTTTTTTTTTTTTTTTTTTTTCATTAATGGAAGTATTACATTGTTTTCTATCAGCAGCAAGCTTAAAATCTTGTTTTATTTCAGGAAAGGTTCATCTCGTTACCTTACAGTGTACAAAAAGGAAGGGTCAACAATTATGAGCAGTGAAGCAGTTGTTAGTTTAGCTGATCCTACTCGAGCTACCATCTTAGGACTGCTTCAACGCTGCCCAGTCACTAACAAGGAGCGGCAAGACCTTTTGCCAGCTACTGAAAGAGACAGACTGATGAATCCTGAGTGTGAGTTATAGTATTACAGTGTTAAAGGAAGAACTGTGTGTCATCAGTGATTATCTTTAAGGGAAAGAGGAGGCATATGGCATTGGAGAAAACATCTTTATAAATACAAAAGGAAGTGGAAGCTATGATAGGTCTCTTCATAGGAACTAAGACATATATATGATCTGATTGATTTGTTTTTGTTTAAATAAAGCAGGTGGACAAGGCAGATATTTCAGTCACACAAGGCACAGATCTCTCTTCAATGTTCCCGTGTCCATCTAACACTAAAAACTCAATGCACATTAAAGGCCCAAAATTTGGAATTCATTACCTGTGATTGCCAAAGAAACCCTGCCTGTACCTCAATTCAAAACTGCTGAAAAACCACCTACTCACCCAAAACTAAATACTCAATATTTAACATTACCTACAAAGTTAATTAATCACTTAAATGTATAAACCTATTATAAATAATGCATACTTAGCTAACTTTGTTTCTATAGCATTAACAAATAAAATAATCCATTCTCTTGTACTCTTTGTAACTCATCTAATGACCATATAAACTGTTATTGCCATACAATTAATTGTTTTAATTTGTTTGATCTGATTTAATAAATTGCATTACGTTCAACTTATGTTCAAAATAAATTGTCTACTATAATTTTTACCATTTAGTCTATTGTTAATTAATTTTAAGAATGGCCACAATGCTCTGCATATTAGGGGCTTTTGGCATGTACACTCCATTTATTTCTATGAACTATGTACATCTTTGTATCATGTCACAATAAAAATTATTATTATTATTAAAGCAAATAGAGTAAAATAGAAGCTATTTTATTTTTATGAAGTATTTCTTTGCCTAATTTTATATAATGTTTGTTTCAGTGAGAGACTTAAGTGTCCTACGTTCCCTAGGACGTTTGACTCCTGGGCCCCCACAGATTCCTCCACCACCAAGTCTTAGTGACCTGACTGCAGAAGCAAGAAAGTTACCTATTTGGAACATGAGAGACCAGCTTCTTGCTGCTGTCCACCACAACCAGGTCATCCTAGTCTGTGGTGAG
Organism: Cherax destructor; assembly: GCA_009830355.1. Taxonomy (NCBI): domain Eukaryota; kingdom Metazoa; phylum Arthropoda; class Malacostraca; order Decapoda; family Parastacidae; genus Cherax; species Cherax destructor. The sequence goes on from WNWK01023516.1 coordinate 5,790, forward strand.
ACAGGATCAGGGAAAACAACTCAGGTATACTTGTCTACCTTAGTAATACAGTTGAAAAAATCTAAGCCTTCAGAATTGACTTAACTTACACAGATGGTGTAATTGGTATTGGTAAAAAATGTCACTAAATATGTAATAAGGAACTTCACTAAACTTATCTTATTTTGTACACTATATGAATCCATTACATTGCATACAATTATTACTTTGAGCTTTCTTAAATACAGTACCTAAGAGTAAAAAAATACACTGCCTGGAATTTTGTAGACACCAGTTTCTTCATCTATGTTATGGTGATTGTTTTTCTACCTAGTAAAGTCACAACTAGTAGAAGAGATGACAGTGGACTTGTCAGCAGATGGGTCTTGGTATCACAATACATTACACACACAACCTGCACATATAAAAAAGAGAGGAGCTTACGACGACATTTCGGTCCGACTTGGACCATTTACAAAGTCCTTTGTATTAGTGTGATTTTGTAAATGGTCCAAGTCAGACCGAAATGTCGTCATAAGCTCCTCTCTTTTTTATATATGCGGGTTGTGTGTGTATTGTTCCAGTCATGGTATTGTGCCTTTTTTTTTTGTTATCACAATACATATTTTTTTTAAAGTTCTTTGTCTCTCTGGATACCTCAGTGCACCAGCCATCTTTTTCCTAACTTCCCTTCTGAGAAGACCTTTTTAAATCATTTCTTCAGCAGTTCACAGACTTCCTTGTCACTTTCAAAGAGCTCTCTGCCTTCCTTCTTCAGTCAGATTCCCTGGTCTTTTACTGTCATCTTTCTTCTGATGTTGCTGTGAAACAGTTTTGGTTCAGTCTTGGCCTTAGTTACTATGTCACTCTCAGATTGTCAATATGCCTTCTCTCTCCTCACATTTGTATATTCATTTCTGGCTAATCTGGTCACTTCTCTGTTTTTATCTATCCTTTGTTTCTGTAGTGATGGTGGTTGTGGGGTAACCTGGCCTTTGGCCAGCCTCTGGGAGTAGAAAAACTTTCAGAACTCATCAAGAGGTGAAGGTAAGGTATGCAGCTACTAGTAAACACTGACCTGCCTCCCACACAGGGTTACCACATGTTCTTGTCTAGATAGAACAACCTGTTCATAAAAACAAGGCATTCAACCCCTCAAAATAAAAGGTCAAGCAAATGCATGTACAATTATCATCCAGAGTTCATATATTAATTTTTTCAACACACTGGCCTTCTCCCAGCAAGGTTAAATGTGGTTTTAAAATTCAGTGGAAAGAATTTCTTCACATCACTGCATCATTTTGGTGTGTATCTGAGCTGTCCTTTTTGTTTCATTGGAAATCCATTTACCAGAATTTAGCCAAAATTGCTCAGAATTTGGAAAGTGAATAACAGGGATATAAAAAATCTTTTCTCTCAACATACCTGCCGTATCCCACCAAGGCAAGGTGGCCCAAAAGAAAACAAAAGTTTCTCTTTAAATTTGGTAATATTGTAGGGCCCCACTTATACGGCAGGTTAGGTTCCAGGCTACTGCCTGTTACGGGTATGCCCTTGCCCAACATTTTATAGAGTAATATTCCAAGGTTTCACTTAATATTATATAGCGGATTTCTACACTATTAGCTAAAGTATAGATTTCTGGCCTTATATTATTATCTGACCTCGCGTATCATGATACTAGGATATTACCTTTTATTGTCATATGTTTGTTAATGTATGTTTTTAATTGTATTATTTAGGCTTTTATTATGTGTGGTCTACACAGATTGGGAGACCACTAGTTAGAGTGCCGGGTACTTGTTTACGTACCAGCCGGCCTCCCCTCTGTCACATGACCGACCTAACTTGAGCTTACCACACCGTGATATTGTCAGCAGGTTCACACACCCTCTCCTGGTTAGGAGTAGGTTCACGATCTCTCCCAACAAGTCGATTCTTACTCTTAGTAGTCTTATGGTTTCTTCTAAGTTATCCTACTCTTAAAAGCTGTTAGTCCGAGTAGGTTCACACACCCTCTCCTGGTTAGGAGTAGGTTCACTTGAGCAGCATTCTGGAACGAATTTTGGCGAAAACCGAGGGACCACTGTATAATTATCAGAGTACGTACATATAAAATATGAAATAACTTTAAAATATTGAAATTTTGGAAAGTTTCCAGACATAATAGAGAGATGTGCTCACTGAGAATGTAAACAAACTGGGTGGGGTGCGCCATATTAGAAAAAATAGTTGCCGTACAGCGGATTTTGGTCGTAAGATGTGCTCACGGCGAATGTAAACAAAATATCTGGCAAAATATTAAACCTGATAAATATACTGTATAGTAGTTAAACAGTTAGAAATAATATTTGAACATAATAAATTAGTATTTTTTTATTATTATTAACACATAGGCCATTTCCCACCAAGGCAGGGTGGCCCGAAAAAGAAAAAATTTCATCATCATTAGTATGTACTAATAAATTATTATAAGTAAGATAACAGTTGATCAACAATGGAGCATGAATTATAATAAATATGAAAAATGAGTTTAGTTACTGTGTTGTATTTTGCAGGTACCACAAATGTTGCTTCAAGAAGCATCATCCCTGGGGAAGCCATGTCGTATTTTTTGTACACAACCACGAAGGATCTCTGCACTAACCATCGCAGAAAGAGTGGCAGCAGAAAGAGGCGAGAAAGTTGGGTATACTGTTGGCTACCAGATTAGATTGGAAAGCAAGTAAGTAATTGTTTTTTTTTTTTTTTTTTTTTTTTTCCCCAACAAGTCGGCCGTCTCCCACCGAGGCAGGGTGACCCAAAAAGAAAGAAAATCCCCAAAAAGGAAAAAAACTTTCATCATCATTCAACACTTTCACCACACTCATACATAATCACTGTCTTTGCAGAGGAGCTCAGATACGACAGCTGAGAAAAGTCCCTCCCAGCTGTCACTATCTCAGACCCCTCCTTTAAAGTGCAGGCATTGTACTTCCCATTTCCAGGACTCAAGTCCAACTAAATCAATTAACTGGTTTCCCTGAATCCCTTCACAAAATGTTATCCTGCTCACACTCCAACAGATCGTCATGTCCCAAAAACCATTCGTCTCCATTCACTCCTATCTAACACGCTCACACATGCTTGCTGGAAGTCCAAGCCCTCGCCCACAAAACCTCCTTTACCCTTCCCTCCAACCTTTTCTAGGATGACCCCTACCCCGCCTTCCTTCCCTACAGATTTATACGCTCTCAAGTCATTCTACTTTGATCCATTCTCTCTAAATGACCAAACCACCTCAACAACCCCTCTTCAGCCCTCTGACAAATACTTTTAGTAACTCCACACCTTCTCCTAATTTCCACATTCCGAATTTTCTGCATAATATTTACACCACACATTGCCCTTAGACAGGACATCTCTACTGCCTCCAGCCTCCTCCTCGCTGCAGCATTTGCAACCCATCTTCACACCCATATAAGAGTGTTGGTACCTCTATACTTTCGTACATTCCTTCTTTGCCTCCATGGATAACGTTTTTGTCTCCACAGATACCTCAATGCACCACTCACCTTTTTCCTTCATCAATTCTATGGTTAACCTCATCCTTCATAAACCCATCCGCTGACAATCAACTCCCAAATATCTGAAAACATTTACTTCTTCCATAATCCCTCTCTCCAATGTGATATCCAATTTTTCTTTATTTAAATCGTTGATACCCTCATCACCTTACTCTTATCTATGTTCACTTTTAACTTTCTACCTTTACACACTCTCCCAAACTCGTCCACTAACCTTTGCAACTTTTCTTTAGAATCTCCCATAAGCACAGTATCATCAGCAAAAAGTAACTGTGTCAACTCCCATTTTGCACTTAATTCCCCATAATTTAATCCCACCCCTCTCCCCAACACCCTAGCATTTACTTCTTTTACAACCCCATCTATAAATATATTAAACAACCATGGTGACATTACACATCCCTGTCTAAGACCTACTTTTACCGGGAAGTAATCTCCTCTCTCCTACACACCCTAACCTGAGCCTCACTATCCTCATAAAAACTCTTTACAGCCTTCAGTAACTTACTACCTATTCCATACACTTGCAACATTTGCCACATTGCTCCCTATCCACTCTATCATATGCCTTTTCTAAATCCATAAATGCAATAAAAACTTCTCTACCTTTATCTAAATACTGTTCACATATATGCTTCACTGTAAACACTTGATCTACACATCCCCTACCCACTCTAAAGCCTCCTTGCTTATCTGCAATCCTACTCTCTGTCTTACCTCTAATTCTTTCAATAATAACCCTGCCATACACTTTACCTTGTATACTCAGTAAACTTATTCCCCTATAATTTTTACACTCTCTTTATCCCCTTCCCTTTATATAAAGGAACTATACATGCTCGCTGCCAATCCCTAGGTACCTTCCCTCTTTCATACATTTATTAAACAAAAATACCAACCACTCCAGCACTATATCCCCCCCTGCTTTTAACATTTCTGTCATGATTCCGTCAATTCCAGCTGCTTTACCCCCTTTCATTTTACGTAATGCCTCACGCACCTCCTCCACACTCACATCCTGCTCTTCTTCACTCCTAAACGATGTTGTACCTCCCTGGCCAGTACATGAAATTATCGCCTCCTCTTTTCATCGACATTTAAAAGTTCCTCAAAATATTCCCGCCATCTACCCAATACCTCCAGCTCCCCATCTACTAACTCCCTACTCTGTTTTTAACTGACAAATCCATTCGTTCCCTAGGCTTTCTTACCTTGTTTATCTCACTCCAAAATTTCTTCTTGTTTTCAGCAAAATTTCTTGACAGAGCCTCTCCCATTCTTTCATCCGCCTTTCTTTTGCACTCTCTCACCACTCTCTTCACCTTTCTTTTTCTCTCTATATACTCTGCTCTTCTATTAACACTTCTATTTTGTAAAAACCTCTCATAAGCTACCTTTTCTCTTTTATCACACCCTTTACTTCTTCATTCCACCACTCACTCTTCTTTCCTCCTGCACCCACCCTCCTATAGCCACAAACTTCTGCCCCACATTCTAATACTGCATTTTTAAAACTATCCCAACTCTCTTCAACCCCCCACTACTCCTACTTGCACTAGCCCACCTTTCTGCCAATAGTTGCTTATATCTCACCCTAACTTCCTCCTCCCTTAGTTTATATACTTTTACCTCTCTCTTACTTGCTGTTGCCATTTTCTTTTGTCCCATCTACCTTTTACTCTAACTGTAGCTACAACCAAATAATGATCTGATATATCCGTTGCCCTCTATAAACATGTACATCCTGAAGCCTACTCATCAACCTTTATCCACCAATACATAATCCAACAAACTACTTTCCTTACGTGCTATATCATACCTTGTATATTTATTTATCCTCTTTTTCATAATTGTTGTAGTAACATATTGTTTTTACATTTTATGTACAAAAAATTTAATGCCAGCCTGGCAACATGTAGTGGGACATCACAAGTTTCCTTAAGCTTCTGGTTGCATGCTTAGTACTGTCTATACTTGTGTGGTGGACAGATATGCATCTGTGGTCTCCTTGCGCCATGTGGTTTTGAGTGCTGAGTTTGTCAGACATTTCTAGCTATGGACAAATAAAGATGGGCAAGAATAAGTCACAGGTTATTGGATTATATAAGGCAGGCCATCAAATGATGGAAATACAAAAGTAGAAGTCATTAGCATGTGTGAGTGCTCAGGGAGGAACTGGTTGTCAGGTCCATGACAAAAGTGTTGATAGCCTGCTTACACCACAGGCATGTCAAAGGAAGCCTAGATAAATATTCCCATGTTCATTATCTGTAATACTGTTACAGTTAATGTATGCGAAGACATTTGTCTAGGCTTCCCTAGACATGCAACCAGTTCCTCACTGAACGCTTACACATGCCAGTGGTGCCACTGTTTCCTTCATTTGATGGCCTATCTTATGTAAACCAGTGATCTGTGTAATTGTCTCTTGTGTCAGCAACTCATTCTTGCCCATATTAATTCATCTATAGCCGAAAATGTCCAACAAACTCAGTACTCCAGACCACACATCGCAGGGAGAACACAGACACACATCCATCGACCACACAAGTTTAGAAGGCAGTGAGCATGCTACCAACAGTAGCTTTAGGGAATCCTCGACGTCCCACTTCTTGTTGCCAGGTCAGCAATAAATTTTGTTGCACCAAAATACTTAATAGGGTTAGGTGTTATTTCAACATTACCGGATACCTCCACCCAGCATACTCAAGGTCAAGGAAGATAGTTGTGAGGCATAAACACTGGTTGGTAATTACGAGGCTTTAATCCTGTCAGTGTTGAAAATAGGTTAAATGTTAAATCAGTACTATATAGTACTGCATGACTAGTTAATGGTCCAAGTCAGACTGAAACATCATCATAAGTTTCATTTTCCTGTGTGCTGGTTATTTGTGTATTATTCCAGTCATGATATTGTGCCTTTTTATTCAGTACTGTGAAAGCTTTATGTAGGATTGCTGCAGTACAGTATTTAAATATGTGGGGGACCTCACCACTTCCTCCATGGTCATATTTTTTTCTGTGATAGAGCATCTCAGCTGGTATAAAAAATTAAATGTAAAATAATTACACTTGTATGAAGTTTGGATCATGCTTTCCTTGAACAGTAGTCTTGCAAATGAATGAAATCATGCATGGCATCACAATGTGTATAATTTGTAATGTACGTAAATTCTTCCTCCTCTCAAAATGCACTTTACCCCTTAAATAAAGAAAACAATTGATTCGACATTTCTTGGGGCTTGTGGTTGTAACCAAGACTTATTAGGATTGTGGTACAAGTTGTGCTAAATAGAGGAAATTAATTGTAATACTTAAGGTGATGGCCATGAAATGTTATGTTGGAGTCTAGTAATGTTTGTTTTTCATCTAGATTATCACCGAAGACACTGCTGACTTTTTGCACCAATGGTGTCCTCCTAAGAACACTTATGGGAGGAGATTCTTCTCTTGCCAGTGTGACACACAGTAAGTTTTGGGCTTCAGTTTTAAGTTGAAAATAAATACAATTACTTAATTCAAGTTCATACCTATGTTATCTTCCATACTGCCAAAAAGCTGGTCTGCAAAATCTGATGTGACAAGGAATAAAACCATGACCCATAACAAAATAATTAAAAAAATTTAATCCCCAACTGTGGATCACTCAGATTGCTTACAACAATCTGGCATGTGTCATGGCACCAAATAAAATGTTTTACTTTAAATGAAGGATTATAAGAATAAGTTAAAAGTCAAAATTTGTACTGATGGTATTGGTCCTCTAATTAGAACACAGTTACTTTCTGTATAAAGTTTCTCTCGATTGGGATTTACCTCCTCTTCTCCTCAAATAAATAGTTAACTATAGTTATGCTAACTTTTTATATGATTTTTTAAATTTTCCTTCATAGCTAATCCAGAAATTTAAGCCAACCAGGCTAAATCTAAACTTTTGTAAGAATTTGCATAATTCTTTTCACTGCTTCCTTGTGGAAGGGACAGATGCTCATGTGACCCCTTAGTTTAATTAAAATCAATTAGTGCTTGGTGCAATACATGAAGTTAAATTGAGCATCTGTCATGATTAATCTTAGATATTAATTACCTTTTTTTCATATAGATAAATGATAAGTATGTTTGGTTATAGCAACTTTTCCTATTTATCATATTTTCTTGACAGTTCTTGTGGATGAGGTCCACGAGAGAGACAGGTTCACAGACTTCCTTCTGATAGTGTTGAGAGACTGCCTCCCAAGTTCCGCCATCTTAAGCTTCTACTTATGTCGGCTGCACTAGATGTTAACCTCTATGCCAAATATTTTAACAACTGTCCGGTGATTGATGGTATGCAGTGTATTTGCTATATTTGGTCAGTCCTATATGTATTAGACCTTAAGATTATTTTTACGGAAAATTATACACAATAGCTACTACAGTGGACCCCAAGTTACGAGAACCCCGGAAATCGTACAGTTATGTAACTATAATATTGTAAGTGCTTTTGTAAGTGTATTTTTGGGGTCTGAAATGGACTAACCTACTTGACATTATTTCTTAAGGGAGTAAATTGCTCGGTAATGGCACTTGAGCAGGCTTCTGAATGAATTTTGCTCTTACTCGAGGGTCCACTGTACATGCATTATTTACAGTGAAGCAAACTTGATTACCATGTATGTATGCAAAGAAAGATACATATGATTTAATAAAGAGGAATTAATTATCTCATACGAAGGTCTTAACATTTATTGAAATTTCTTTTAGTATCTAAAGCTAAAATTGAAATTATTATTCTTTAAACAAATCGGCAGTTTCCCACCAAGACGGGTGGCCCAAAGAGAAAACAAAAGTTTCTTTTTAACTTTAGTAATGTATACAGGAGAAGGGGTTACTAGCCCTTGCTCCCGGCATTTTAGTCGACTCTTACGACACGCATAGCTTACGGAGGAGATAAAAGGAAATAAGAACAAGAACTAGTAAGAAAATAGAAGAAAACCCAGAGGGGTGTGTGTATATATACAGTGGTACCCCGGTTTACGATATTTTTTCATTCCAGAATGCTGTTCAAGTGCCATTACCAAACGAATTTATCTCCTTAAGAAATGTTGTAAAATAGACTAGTCCTTTAGACCCCAAAATTACACTTACAAAAGCATTTAAAAATAAACTTACATAAAAGGGTGAGTTTGGGGACCATCGTAAACCGGGGTACCACTGTATATGCTTGTACATGAATGTGTAGTGTGACCTAAGTGTAAGTAGAAGTAACAAGACATACCTGAAATCTTGCATGTTTATGAGAAAAAAGACACCAGCAATTCTACCATCAAGTAAAACAACTAAAATTGAACTTCTTCTTTTCTTTCTTTCAACATGTCGGCCATTTTCCACCGATGCAGGGTGGCCCAAAAGGAAAAATGAAAGTTTCTCCTTTTACATTTAGTTATATATGTATACAAGAGAAGGGGTTACTAGCCCCTTGCCCCCGGCATTTTAGTCGCCTCTTACGACATGCATGGCTTACGGAAGAAGAATTGAACTATCTACCATTATATGTCAAGAGAATTAAAAAAATAGTTGCTTGTTTACAGTAATTTCCAATTTGTGTCAATGTGGTGCTGCAGTAGCAAAATATGTTTGCAACATTATATGGAAAATAAAAGCATCACGCTTTCCTTCATTATCCCTTCAAGGGGTTGCTTTGATGTTGGTTAAGAACTTATGTTGCAGGGAATTATAGATACCCTTTATTTCCTAGGATCAAACCCAGTTACCTTTCATTCCCAAGGCACAGTATGACTCCTACAGGTATAGTGCTTCCCCTTAATATAATTATTTTTTTCCTTATGGTAACCATTCTTATAAAAAAAGAAAAGTCACAGTACTGTGACTGAAACAATACACAAATAACCCACGGAAACTTACCAGTATGTGGATGTTTGTGTTTTCTGAACCATTGTCAAGTCAACTTAAGGACCTGACAGTGGTCAAGGATGGAGTGAAGTGTCGTCACAAGTTTCCTCTTATAAGTGCACAGTGCTGTATGATCTTGATGGGTTTAGTGCTTAGTTTTTATTATAAAACTAATAATCTTCCAAGTTCAGGTTATTTGCAAATCATACCTTATAGATCAAAGTTGATTACAACGATCATCATAAGCCTGCATGACTCTGTAGATAATTGGGTGATTTGCCATCACTTGGCAGGAATTTCTTGTGTAAATTTTTCTTTTTTGCAGTTCCTGGAAGGTGCTATCCCGTGAAAGAGTATTTTCTAGAAGATGTGCTAAAATAGTAAGTATTGATAAAATATAGTGTATGTATTAAACAGTTTAGCCAGAGAATGTCATGGGGAAATTGGCAGTCACTAAAGAGATTTTTCTTTTTATGAATAACTAATATCTATTATATTTCTGGAAGATGATTCAGCAACAACTGAAGTTAACTTTTTCATATATCCAGAAAGTATTTGACTATTAACCCTTTCACTCTCTCTTGCATAGATCTGTCTTAATCATTGCACCCTTAGTTATACTGTGATTGGTAAATTTTGGCAAAGTTCGAGCTAGTCTCTAACTTTTTTTTTTTTTCTCAACAAGTCGGCCGTCTCCCACCGAGGCAGCGGGACCCAAAAAGAAAGAAAATCCCCAAAAAGAAAATACTTTCATCATCATTCAACACTTTCACCACACTCATACATAATCACTGTCTTTGCAGAGGCGCTCAGATACGACAGCTGAGAATAGTCCTCCCAGCTGTCACTATCCCAGACCCTCCTTTAAAGTGCAGGCATTGTACTTCCCATTTCCAGGACTCAAGTCCAACTAAATAAATTAACTGGTTTCCCTGAATCCCTTCACAAAATATTACCCTGCTCACACTCCAACAGCTCGTCAGGTCCCAAAAACCATTCGTCTCCATTCACTCCTATCTAACATGCTCACACATGCTTGCTGGAAGTCCAAGCTCCTCGCCCACAAAACCTCCTTTATCCCCTCCCTCCAACCTTTTCTAGGACGACGCCTACCCCGCCTTCCTTCCCCTACAGATTTATACGCTCTCCAAGTCATTCTACTTTGATCCATTCTCTCTAAATAACCAAACCACCTCAACAACCCCTCTTCAGCCCTCTGACAAATACTTTTAGTAACTCCACACCTTCTCCTAATTTCCACATTCCGAATTTTCTGCATAATATTTACACCACACATTGCCCTTAGGCAGGACATCTCCACTACCTCCAGCCTCCTCCTCACTGCAGCATTTGCAACCCATGCTTCACACCCATATAAGAGTGTTGGTACCACTATACTTTCGTACATTCCCTTCTTTGCCTCCATAGATAACGGTTTTTTTCTCCCCAGATACCTCAATGCACCACTCCCTTTTTCCTTCATCAATTCTATGGTTAACCTCATCCTTCATAAACCCATCCACTGACACATCAACTCCCAAATATCTGAAAACATTTACTTCTTCCATAATCCTCTCTCCAATGTGATATCCAATTTTCTTTATTTAAATCGTTTGATACCCTCATCACCTTACTCTTATCTATGTTCACTTTCAACTTTCTACCTTTACACACCCTCCCAAACTCGTCCACTAACCTTTGCAACTTTTCTTTAGAATCTCCCATAAGCACAGTATCATCAGCAAAAAGTAACTGTGTCAACTCCCATTACTACCTATTCCATACACTTGCAACATTTGCCACTTTGCTCCCCTATCCACTCTTATCATATGCCTTTTCTAAATCCATAAATGCAATGAAACTTTGTGTTGATTAAAATAGCAACTTTGAAGCATGTAGGATGGTTTTCATGATTTTATTGGCTTTTTTTTTTATCAGTTGATAAATTGTAAGACACTAGTGAGATAGAGATAATTTTGGTTGGTTTCAGACTGGCAGTAGCAGAGATACTCAATTTTTGGCAATTTTCTTGAGGAATGGTAGGGTCCCCTCTACCCTCCCTCAGTTTATTTGATGGATTTTACTAGGTCTGCTTCAGTTATTGAGACAGCCTAAACTATGACCATTCACTTTTGGTTATATCTTATTAAACAAGAAATAGGATAAAACTTCAATTTTTGAGTTGATGGATTCAAAATAGAAGGAAAGCAATATATAGGAGAGGCCTGGGGTCATGATTAATGAACAGAAGTAAAGGTTACTTTAGTGGCTGGAATGCCTATAGTGTTTATTTTAGACTCTTGTCTATGAATTGTAGTTTGTTGAAATTTGTATAACATCTGCTAAATTACTGAATTCTGGGCACTTTATAGGGTAGTTCTGATAGTTGAATGGGCAGTTTTTTGTGCTCAATAGAACAGAATTGGGTTGGTTTGAGAAATGTAATGGTCTAAAACAAGCTCAAAGTGGGTGATATTACTGATTCATACATTTTTCCAAGACCTCCAACTTCAAGTTTGTGTAATTCCATAAGTTTCCCATCAGCTCTCAATTTTTTTTGTCATTACGTTCAGAAAAAAAATTATCTACCATTTTAGATTTTTTAATCACTGAAATAATAGGGTTAATTTGATAAGTTGTGAATTCATTGGTTTATATAAAAACTTTGAAAAAAAATTATTAGCACTCAAATACTTTCTATTTCAGCACTAACTACCAAACTCCTGAAATGGTGAAAGCTAGCAAGGAACTAGAACAGCGGCAGAGTGGCCAGAAGACAGCGACTGCATGGACACAACAACTATCACAACAAATTCTGAGCAATGTGTCAACAGCATCAGCACTAGCATCACCTCACAAAATATCTACTACTTCTCATTCAAAGAATCAGGGTACTTTTTTTTATTAGTCAAGTTTAATGTTATCAGTATACTAAGACCCAACTTTTAAATTTCACTGTGGAATGAAATATTTGGTTTTATATTAAACCACATTACAGTGGACCCCCGAGTAACGAGCAAAATTCATTCCAGAAGCCTGCTCAAGTGCCATTACCGAACGAATTTACTCCCTTAAGAAATAATGTCAAGTAGGTTAGTCCATTTCAGACCCCCAAAAATACACTTACAAAAGCACTTACAATATTATACTTACATAATTGTACGATTTCCGGGGTGCTCGTAACTCGGGGGTCCACTGTATATTGATTATAATATGTATTTTTTTTTTTAACATGTTGGCCGTTTCCCACCGAGGCATAGTGACCCAAAAAGAAAGAAAAAACTTTCATCATCATTCAACACTTTCGCCATCACTCGTACATAATCACTGTCTTTGCAGATTTATGCGCTCTCCAAGTCATTTTATTTTGTTCCATTCTCTAAATGACCACCTCAACAGCCCCTCTTCAGCCCTCTGACTAATACTTTTAGTAACTCCACACCTAATTTCCACACTACAAATTCTCTGTATAATATTTACACCACACATTGCCCTTAGACACGATATCTCCACTGCCTCCTCGCTGCAGAATTTACAACCTATGCTTCACACCCATATAAGAGTGTTTGTACCACTATACTCTCATACCTTCACTTCTTTGCCTCCCTGGATAACGTTCTTTGTCTCCATAGATATCTCAACACACCACTCGCCTTTTTTCCTTCATCAATTCTATGGTTTACCTCATCCTTCATAAACCCATCTGCTGACAGATCAACTCCCAAATATCTGAAAAAATTCACTTTCTCTATACTCCCTCCCTCCAATGTGATATCCAATTTTTCTTTATCTAAATTGTTTGATACCCTCATCACCTTACTCTTATCTGTATTCACTTTCAACTTTCTACCTTTACACACCCTCCCAAACTCGTCCACTAACCTTTGCAACTTTTCTTTAGAATCCCCCCAAAAGCACTATTATCAGCAAAAAAGTAACTTGTGTCAACTCCCATTTTGTATTTGATTCTCCATAATTAAATCCCACCCCTCTCCCCAACACCTTAGCATTTACTTCTTTTACAACCCCCATCTATAAATATGTTAAACAACCATGGGGACATTAAACATCCCTGTCTAAGACCTAATTTTACTGGGAAGTAATCTTCCTCTCTCCTACATACCCTAACCTGAGCCTCACTATCCTCATAAAAACTCTTTACAGCATTTAGTAACTTACTACCTATTCCATACACTTGCAACATTTGCCACATTGCTCCCCTATCCACTCTATCATATGCCTTTTCTAAATCCATAAATGCAATGAAAACTTCCCTACCTTTATCTAAATACTGTCCACATATATGCTTCAATGTAAACACCTGATCTACACATCCCCTACCCATTCTAAAGCCTCCTTGCTCATCTGCAATCCTGCTGTCTGTCTTACCTTTAATTCTTTCAGTAATAACCCTACCATACACTTTACCTGGTATACTCAGTAAGCTTATTCCCCTATAATTTTACAATCTCTTTTGTCCCCTTCCCTCTATAAAAGAATTATACACGCTCTCTGCCAATCCCTCGGTACCTTCCTCTCTTTCATACATTTCTTAAACAAAAATACCAACCACTCCAACACTATATCTCCCCCTGCTTTTAACATATCTGTCATGATCCCATCAGTTCCAGCTGCTTTACCGTCTTTCATTCTACGTAATGCCTCACGTACCTCCCCACACTCACCTCCTGCTCTTCTTCACTCCTAGATGTTATACATCCCTGGCCAGTGCATGAAATTACTGCCTCCCTTTCTTCATCGACATTTAAGTTCCTCAAAATATTCCCGCCATCTACCCAATACCTCCAGCTCCACATCTACTAACTCCCCTACTCTGTTTTTAACTGACAAATCCATTCGTTTCCTATTCTTTCTTAACTTGTTTATCTCACTCCAAAAAAATTCCTTATTCTTAAAAAAATTCACAAAAAAATAAAAGATATTTTGTTATGTATACTACTGCATCATTGTAAAAACTGTATTAATAATATCAGCGCACTTGTGCAAGAATATTAGACTCGTCAGTTGATGTGTATTGGATGCGTGGCGTGATTTGTTTACTCTTGAACATCGGCAAAAATCAAACATTTTCGCTACTTTGGGCTCAATTTCAAGGTACTTGTCATTGTGAAACCCATCAAAATTATCTCTATTTCTGTAATATATCGTCCATTCTATCAAATGAGACCAAGAATACAACCATAAATACCATACGAAAATAGACTGCAAAGTCGCTGTTTTAAACCAAAAACATGGTCGGAGTTTTTTTTTCTCATTATGCACTGTGCTGCAGGATTTTTTTTTTTATACTGCGCACACTGACCGCACAGACCCATTCTCTCACATCTAGGCCTACTAGCCTTTTCCTGCTTGATTTGAGGGCGCTAGAATTTAGGCGTACTAGTATGTCAAAAACCCTGGTGCGTAAGACGTACTAGTACATCAAAAACCCTGAAAGGGTTAAAGGAGGGGTCTGGGATAGTGACAGTTTGGAGGGACTATTCTAAACTGTAGTATCTGAGCGCCTCTGCAAAGTCAGTGATTATGTATGAGTGAGGTGAAAGTGTTGAATGATGATGAAAGTATTTTCTTTTTGGGGATTTTCTTTCTTTTTGAGTCACCCTGCCTTGGTGGGAGACGGCCGGCTTGTTGAAAAAACAAAAAATAATGTTTAACTGTGTCATGAATGTTGAAATAAATTTTTAGTATTTATTTTAGAGAGCAGAGACAATCTTGAATACTGCCATAGATATAATAGAAATCTGATTATGGGGAACATAAAGCAAAAAATATTCATGCATTTATGTGTCACTAATAAATTTAAGCCAGTATCAAGGTCATGGCAGTGGAAATCGAGAGGGATAATGTCTGTCCAATTATGTCTGTTGTGAAGGTTAGGTAGCAACTACAGACACAAATCCTAGGTCATAATTCATGTCGGGGATCTTCATCATGGCCATCTCAACAAGGTGACATCTATGAAGGCTTGAATACTCGAGCATATTTACCATGTAAAGAAAAATAGAATCAATGCAAAAATGAGAAAGGTCGAGAAAGACATTAGCAGGAATGAAAAAAGTCCCTCAGTGACCACTGAGAAAAGTTAAAACTTCACCAAGTGGGATATAAATAAAGAAAGCGACTACATTTCTGTGGCTTCACTATGTAGATGATGTTTTTTTCCTCTGGTGTAATGGTTCTGCTGTCTTTCAACCATCTCATATTACTCTTAACAATTTCACTCCCTTTTTCAAGCTAAATGGGAATCTTAACACCCAACATTTTTTCCTTAATGTTCATGTCCTCTTCTCTAGGATAGCCCTTAAGGGAGGTTCCTTGATGTCAATAAGGTACTTTTGATTCAAGGATTTGCACCTGCTCTTCCCTTCTCTGGACTGAACCAAATTGCCTTCCCATTAATGTAATAATCTCCGGGACAGCCTTTTCGTTTATTTTTTTTGGCAAACTGTACAGTACATTGAGATGTAGAGTATTTATTAATGTGTGTATAGAATGTTTGTCAATTTTTCACTAAAAATGGTCTAAACAGCATAATTTATTGTAGTGATCATGTGCCCAGAGGAGAGGGTAGTTTGAGATTTTCAAAATGGTGAAAGACACTGTCATGTAAGGGGTGAGTTAAACTGGAAGCTGTAGGCTATGCTTCTCTGGTTTTCTGCATTAATTCAAGTGATTGGTGCTGCTGTATGGTGTATTTGAGATAACTTTGTATGTATATCTTTATACAGAACTGGATAACACATTAAAAGAAGAAATGGACAGCTGCATCCAGGAGGCTTTCCTAAGTGGCTCTGATGAAGCTTTTTCCCAAATGATGTACTTAATCATGTCTGAGAATGTCTCTCCAGATTATCAGGTCATTATTGTAATGTTCTCTAATTTGTACATGTCTTAGAGTTGAATTTTTCAAGTTTAAACTAAAATTGTCACAACATTAATTAAAATTGAAAACATCTCAATATATATGTTAAAGTAGAAATTCTAGCTGTGGAATTCTTGTACATTATGACAGCATTCAGAAACATGGGCAACACCCCTCATGGTTGCTTCTGGCCGTGGTCGAGTGGATGTAGTTGAGCAACTTCTGGCTCTGGGATCATCTCTCACCCTGCGTGCTGCAAATGATTGGACAGCTGCTAGTTGGGCAAAATCTACAGGGCAGCAAGAGGCTTTAGATTTACTGCATGCATATAGGTGAGATAAAATGCTGCAAAATGCAATCTGAAAGTTGCTTAAATGGAGATTAATAAAATATCATATATTTAACTTCTTTGCTTAAACTTGCATGTTCTTAAAGTGGAGCACACTATTCCTTTTTAGAGTATACACAAAGCTTTTTTATTATGAATTAGTGCCTGTGAAGGAGTAGATCTGCTATCTCTGACTGGCAAAGGAAGTCCTGCTCCAGTCAAAGGACTGCGGGGATTGACACCTGTTGCACCCACCCCAGAGCTGAGTGCAGAAGACAAGAGGATGCTTGACTCTTACCACCACTCTGTGTCAGATGAGATTGTTGATGTTGATTTGGTTCATGCTCTCTGCTATAAACTCCATACTGACCAACCTCCAGGTTATGCCACACCTTATATTTTTTATCTATTGTATTATGTTTATGAAGATATATTTTTTAAATTGCCTTAGCAAGTTTTAACAAATGGGATACTAGAAGAAGCAAGTTAGCTATACATATACGTGGGAGAAGGGAGTATCAAGACTAATTAGCTACCCACCATATCATATAAAGGAAAGTGTTTTAGAAATAATAAATATATTCTGAAATGATAATGAGACCCTTTAATTCTTTCCTTGGTGCAGGTGCAATTCTGATTTTTCTGCCGGGGTATGATGACATAGTGACCTTGAGGGATCGCATTATAGCTGAGGAAAAGCAGTACCTCATTGGGGGCAAATATTGTCTCTTTTGTTTGCACTCCAGTATGCAGGTAGGTGTTTTCTTATGATTGGTTTGGAGTTTGTGGTAGGATGATATGAACTTGTGCAAAGAATAAGGAATTAGATGTTTGTTTTGTGGTACAATGCATACAGTAATTCATAAATAAGCCACACTAGTTAATGGTCCAACTTGGACCATTAACTAGTCACATACAGAAGTGTGAAGGGAAGGTTGTCAGAATATATACAAGAGGGGGACAAGGACCGAATCATCATTAGTTTCAGTCTCCTATGTGCAGGTTATTTATGTATTGTTCCCGTCATGGTATTGTGCCTTTTATTCTCCACAGTAATTCAGAGAGCAAGAGAGGGTTTCTGAGGTGGTTTAGTCATGTAGAAAGAGTAGGTTGAAAAGAGTTTTTATAATTTTAGGTTGAGCAGAAGGTGGTGTAGGAAGTATGATGAAGGGTTGGAAGGTGTACACCAAGCATTTGCATGTGTTAAAGTGAAATTAGTGAAGGAGATTAGTTTCTGTGATTTAACTTCCTGTTATAGTGTGAGCATGGTAGTATCTAGGAAGGGATTAAGGAAAACCATTTAGTTAGCATTATTAATCCATTTTATTTGAACAAATTTTATTCATTCACAGTCGAGTGACCAAAAGCGGGTTTTCCGACCTGCTCCACCAGGAGTTCGGAAGATTATACTGTCTACAAACATCGCAGAGACCAGTGTGACAATCAATGATGTTGTCTATGTTATTGATGCTGGTAAAGTTAAAGAGGTCAGTCAATAATAAATTAAAAAAAATTCATATTTGTGTTAAATTATTCATTCTGTGTAGTCAAAGAAATATTGCTGCTGGCCAGAAATTTGTAAAATGTTTTTGGCCAAAAAAATTCTCGACATTTAGCCAAAAGTATTATGTAATAATATTGGTAGAATTACCGACAATATGTTAAGTAAAAGGACACAAATGCAACTTATGTGACATTTTATTGTGGCAACGTTTCGCTCTCCAGGAGCTTTTTCAAGCCGTTACAAGCGATACATGGACACAGAGCGTATATATATACTACTCTCAAAGTGAGGTGTAATACTAGTGGTGGTAGAAGTAGTAGTGATATAAGTAGTAGTAGTAATACAATAAGGTAGAACAATCAAATTGCACATGAGTAAAAGGTGATAAAACAAATACTTGGGTAGTATAACAATAGGTTAGACAAATATTTCTGCTGGATTCCAACCTCCAGCAGAAATATTTGTCTAACCTATTGTTATACTACCCAAGTATTTGTTTTATCACCTTTTACTCATGTGCAATTTGATTGTTTTACCTTATTGTATTACTACTACTACTATATCACTACTACTTCTACCACCACTAGTATTACACCTCACTTGAAGTATATACGCTCTGTGTCCATGTATCGCTGTAACGGCTTGAAAAAGCACCTGGAGAGCGAAACGTGCCACTAAATGTCACATAAGTTCATTGTGTCCTTTACTTAACAAAAGTATTATGGTTGGCCCCAGCTTGTTGCACACAACTTCATTCACAGGTGGGACACTTTGTAAGGCAGTAAAATTTTACAACCTTTAAGCTGTCGTACAAACGTGTGAAGCATCACTATTGTTCGTAGTAGTATTTTTTATTTAACCCTTTCGAGGTCGGTGCCGTACTAGTACGTTTTACGAGCAGGGGTTGGTGCCGTACTATTACGCCCAAATTCTAGCGGCCTCAATTTAAGCAGAAAACGTCTGGTAGGCATACATATGAAAGAATGGGTCTGTGTGGTCAGTGTGCGCAGTATAAAAAAAAACCTGCAGTACACACTGCATAATGAGAGAAAAAAAACTGACCGTTTTTTTCGATTAAAACAGCGACTTTGCAGTCTATTTTCGTATGGTATTTATTGATGTATTCTCGTTTTCTTGGTCTCATTTGATAGAATGGAAGATATATTACAGAAATGGAGATGATTTTGATTGGTATGACAATGACAAGTACCTTGAAATTGAGCTCAAAGTAGCGAAAATGTTCGATTTTTGACGATGTTCAAGAGTAAACAAATGACACCATGCGTCCAATACACATCAACTGGTGAGTCTTATATTCATGCACAAGTGCTCTGATATTATTTATACCATTTTTACAATGATGCAGTTGTATACATAACAACAGTAAATCTTCTATTTTTGTGAGAATAAAAATTCAAAATGGAAAGCAAAAGTAATGGAACAGGGGCCTGGAGACGTGGCTAATGAACAGAGAACATGTTATTTTAGTGCCAGGAATGTCTGCCTTGTTTACTCTGGACCCTATTTTGAAATTGGCATCGTTTGAAATTTGTGTGAAATTGGAAAATTGCCATATTCTGACCACTATTTTGGGTAGATGAAATTGGTAAATAGGTAGTTTCTTCTACTCATTCGATAGAAGAAATGGAGTTCTAGCGAAATAGCTATAATTTTAGGAGACTGAAACATTGGAATTTGTCGAAAATAGGGCTCGAAGTGGGTGAAATCGCCGATGCGTCAGTGTCATAGATACCGATAACTTCGCGAAAGCATAATTTCGTTAGTTTTCGACCAAATTTCATAATTTTGGTGGCGTTATGATCGGCGGAAAAAGATTCTCTATCATTTCATGAGAAAAAATAAAATTTTTTTTTCCGAAAAATTTTCGACCCCAGGAACACTTTCCTGAGAAGGCCTGTCGACCCCCAAAGGGTTAAACAACCCACGTGTAAGTTGAAAAGCTGAGAATCCAATTTCTTTGTAAGTTGGAGCCCATTTATACTGGAAAAAAGTGTAAAACTGAAATTCTTTTAATGATCAATTTAGTACAGTATCTTATCTTAAAGTAGCTAAATTTCTTCTCCATTAAGTTATCTCTGCAACTTTATGCTTGTATTTAACTTGTGTCATTTCTTGTCAGATGAGTTATGACTCAATGGTAGGCGTGTCTTGTCTGCGTGCAGTGTGGATCTCTCAGGCATCTAGTCAGCAGCGTCGTGGTCGAGCAGGAAGGTGCCAACCTGGTATCTGTTACCACCTGTTCTCTCAAAGCCGTTACAACTCCCTACAGCCTCACCAAACACCTGAAATACTAAGAACTCCTTTGCAGGTTTGCAAAATATTTTACAATAAAAATATCTTTTGCTCTTATGTACTAGTGTTGTTGTATATTTTAAAAGTATACTGACAGAAAGCAACGAGTGGTGCCAGATAGAAAAGTGGCTGATCTAAGTAGGATACCTCTGGGGTTGACCCTTTGTCCATTACTTTTCATGGTCTACGTATGTGATCTTAAAGCAGGTCTGATGTAAAAATTCCAAAAGGTTGCATGAGTGATTTGTAAGTATTCCCCCACCCAGGTAAACTACTGCATTGCTGAGAGAAACATACAGTAAATTTCAGTGTAGACAGATTTGAAGAACAAGTATGTATGGAGCTTTGGACACAATTATGATCATGCATGTAAAATGTATCAACTAAAATTGCTTACTGTAGGTCAGTGTTTGAAGTGATTTATAACACTGACCAAGATCACTTAATTTGATATAAGAGAATTTGCGCTTTGTATAATTGAAATGTGATGTTATTCTGTAATATTTTACAAGGCGTTAGGTAAAGTTTTAGTTAAGTTCACTGAAATGTATTTTTTCTCCTTTAGGAACTTTGTCTGCATACTAAACTTCTGGCTCCAGCCAACATGCCAATAGCGGACTTCTTAGCACGTGCACCAGAAGCTCCTGCTTTCATGGTCATTCGTAATGCAGTTCAGTTATTGAAGGTATGATAACCAACTTTCATAATTTTCTATACTGTATTGCCATAATTTCTTTATCATTCAATTTTCTTTTATATTTTGTACAATTTTCTACTCTACATTGCTCATAACTATTTTCATAATTGAGCTTTACATTGACCAACTCTGGGTGATGTCCAGGACTTGTGTTGTATGGGTTTAGCCTCTGTCTCTGAGCCAGTTCACCTGACCTAGCTTGGAGTTCTAGAGACATTTTGGGTTTCTAGGCTGCTTTAGTTTATGAAACCATAATTTAATTTCCTATTCAAAAACATTGTATTAACTTAGGTTGTTTTTAATAATGAAGTGATAAGCCCTCTATCACTTGTCATTTTTATCATTAAATTAATCCATACAGCATGTCTTAGTTTTCATTGCCAGACCCACATGTGACTGCATATTATAAATTTATCTCATCTTCCTCCGATCCTTTGGTAGCTAGTATTTATTATAACCCCACTATATAGGTGTATTCTTTTTATTGTAATTTGTTTACTGCATAAAATTATTTTAATTTTATAATGTGTGTTTTGCTAAACTAGAAATTTACAGTGGTACCCCGAGTTTCATACAGCTCCCAACTCGAACAATTATGAAAGTGTATTATTGTAAGTGCTTTTGTAAGTGTATTTTTGGGTGTCTGAATCGGACTAATCTAATTTACATTGTTCTTTATGGGAACAAATTCGTTCGGTAACGGCACTCCTGGAGTTTACCTGGAGATAATTTCAGGGGTCAACACCCCTGCGGTCCGGTCTGTGACCAGGCCTCATGTTGGACCAGAGCCTGATCAACCAGGCTGTTACTCGAACAGCCTTCTGGAACGAATAAAGTACGAAACTCTGGGTACCACTGTATATACGTTTTATACATTCTAGCTTGGATATATTTTCCATACATTATTTGTAATTACATTTTTATGAGCTATTCTAATATTTATTTAGACCTTTGTTGCCTGTTAGCATTTTTTTTTTTTTTTTTCAACAAGTCGGCCGTCTCCCACCGAGGCAGGGTGACCCAAAAAGAAAGAAAATCCCCAAAAAGAAAATACTTTCATCATTCAACACTATCACCACACACATACATAATAACTGTCTTTGCAGAGGAGCTCAGATACGACAGCTGAGAATTGTCCCTCCCAGCTGTCACTATCCCAGACCCCTCCTTTAAAGTGCAGGCATTGTACTTCCCATTTCCAGGACTCAAGTCCAACTAAATCAATTAACTGGTTTCCCTGAATCCCTTCACACAATGTTACCCTGCTCACACTCCAACAGATCGTCATGTCCCAAAAACCATTCGTCTCCATTCACTCCTATCTAACACGCTCACACATGCTTGCTGGAAGTCCAAGCCCCTCTCCCACAATACCTCCTTTACCCCTTCCCCCCAACCTTTTCTAGGACGACCCCTACCCCGCCTTCCTTCCCTACAGATTTATACGCTCTCCAAGTCATTCTACTTTGATCCATTCTCTCTAAATGACCAAACCACCTCAACAACCCTTCTTCAGCCCTCTGACAAATACTTTTAGTAACTCCACACCTTCTCCTAATTTCCACATTCCGAATTTTCTGCATAATATTTACACCACACATTGCCCTTAGACAGGACATCTCCACTGCCTCCAGCCTCCTCCTCGCTGCAGCATTTGCAACCCATGCTTCACACCCATATAAGAGTGTTGGTACGACTATACTTTCGTACATTCTTTCTTTGCCCCCATGGATAACGTTTTTGTCTCCACAGATACCTCAACGCACCACTCACCTTTTTCCTTCATCAATTCTATGGTTAACCTCATCCTTCATAAACCCATCCGCTGACACGTCAACTCCCAAATATCTGAAAACATTTACTTCTTCCATAATCCCTCTCTCCAATGTGATATCCAATTTTTCTTTATTTAAATCGTTTGATACCCTCATCATGTACAATATATATTTAATTTGATAGGAGTGGAGATAAATGGTGTCTGGAATTTGATGTGCTGTTGGAGTGGGATTCAGGAAAATTAGTTAGCCAGACTTGAGTCCTGGAGGTGGTAGGTACAATGACTGCACTTTAAAGGAGGGATTTGGGATATTTGCTGTTTAGTGTGTCATGTAAACTGTCGTATCTGCGTGCTTCTGCGAAGACAGTGATACTGTAGTATGAATGATGGTGAAAGTGTTTCTTTTTTTGGGGGTCACCCTGCCTCGGTGGGAGATGGCCAGCATGTTGGAAAAAAAAAATTAATTTAAATTGCATTTCTTTTACAGGTTTGGTAATAATTTGATATAAGAGATAATTTGATATAAGTTAGTTATATGCATTTTGCTGTATTTCACTAGACATAATAATTAGGTTATATTGTATTATCTATACCTTATTACAACAACGATCCCCAGACTATCTACAGTTAGTTAACACATCAGCAAGTATATGGCTTGAGTTGAGACTAACTCCATACAGTGGACCCTCGGTTAACGAAATTAATCCGGTCCAGGAGCTATTACTTAATCTGAATCTTTCGTTATCTGAAACCTTATTTCCCATAAGAAATAATGTAAATACAATTAATTCGTTCCACAAAAAATAATCACTCAAAATAAAAAAAAATAACATTTACTTACCTTTATTGAAGAGACTTGCAGGCATCTGGAAGATATAGATGATGATTGAAGCAGGGTGTTAGTGGTTGGAAGGCGAATCCCCCTCCAAAAGGACTTCAGGTAACAAGTCCCTCTCTGGGGTTACTTCCCTTCTTGGTCTTTTAATGCCACTAGGACCAGCTTGAGAGTAACTAGACCCCTGCCTGGTAAACTGTCCACAGTCCTCTGTTTCTGGCGACTCTTCAACACTTTTCTGAAGTACAACATGGCTCTGTCACTGAAGTGGTTGCACAGAAGGCTCATTTCAGCTTGCTCAGGGTGGTATCTTTCAACAAATGTCTGCAACTCATTCCACTTTGTACACATCTCCTTAAGCACTGAAGAAGGCACCTCCTTATTTCTCTCTCTCTCCTCCTTTGAAGCAATAACCTCAGCTGTTGTCTGTTGCTGTTCCAGATAAAGCTCTTGCAGCTCTTCAGTTGTTAGCTCTACCCTGTGCTCCTCCACCAACTCTTCCACATCCTCACCACTCACCTCCAACCCCAGGCTGTTCCCCAATTCCACAATATCTTCCACAACATGTTCCACAACAGGCACAGGGTCGTCAGGGTCAGGGTCAGCCTCAAATCCTTCAAAATTTCTCTCTTGGACACAATCCGCCACAGTGGTCTCCAAGCAGAGTTCAGAGTCGTGGAAGTCACTTCCTCCCAAGCCTTACCTATAAGGCCTATGCAATGCACGATATTGAGGTGTTCTTTCCAGAACTCTCTTAGGGTCAATTCAGAGTCATTGGTCATATTAAAGCACCTCTGAAACAGTGCTTTGGTGTACAGTTTCTTGAAGTTGGAAATGACCTGCTGGTCCATGGGCTGGAGGAGAGGAGTGGTGTTAGGAGGCAAGAACTTCACTCTGATGAAATTTATGTTGTCAGGCAACAACTCTTGCAAGTTGTGAGGATGAGCAGGAGCATTGTCCAGTAGCAGGAGGCACTTGAGTGGCAATTTCTTTTCCAGGAGGTATTTCTTCACACTAGGGCCAAACACTCCAGTCATCCATTCCTTGAAAATCTCCGTAGTGACCCATGCCTTGGTGTTAGCTTTCCAATGCACACACAATTTATTCTTGTCAACACTGTGTTTCCTGAAGGGTCTGGGATTTTCTGCGTGATGCACCAGTAAAGGCTTCACTTTAAAATCACCACTGGCATTGGCACACATCATAAGAGTTAGCCTGTCTTTCATAGGCTTGTGTCCTGGCTGTGCCTTTTCGTTGACCGGGGGCCCACTGTACATGCTAAAAGTCGTACCTACCCTGTGAGCTTCAGTTCTTGTATCAGTGCTTTTCTAAAGAAATTTTTCCTACACCAGGGAAATTAAAAATTTTCTTATCAAAACTTTTTGACAGAAGATCAAGGTTTAAAAATCCTTCTCAGAGGGGCATGTTAGTGTTCAG
>WNWK01023517.1:0-31000 GCA_009830355.1 Cherax destructor
AAGGCTGGAGGCAGTGGAGATGTCATGTCTGAGGTCAATGTGTGGTGTGAATATAATGCAGAGAATTCGAGTTTGGAAATTAGGAGGAGGTGGGATTACCAAAACGATTGTCCAGAGAGCTGAGGAGGGTTGTTGAGGTGGTTTGGACATGTAGAGAGAATGGAACGAGACAGAGTGACTTCGGAGTATATAAATCTGTAGTGGAGGGAAAGCGGGGTAGGGGTCGGCCTAGGAAAGGTTGGAGGGAGGGGTAAAGGAAGTTTGTGTGCGAGGGGCTTGGACTTCCAGCAAGCATGTGTGAGCGTATTTGATAGGAGTGAATGGAGGCATATGGTTTTAATACTTGACGTGCTGTTGGAGTGTGAGCAAAGTAACATTTATGAAGGGATTCAGGAAACCGGCAGGCCGGACTTGAGTTCTGGAGATGGGAAGTACAGTGCCGGCACTCTGAAGGAGGGATGTTAATGTTGCAGTTTTATAACTGTAGTGTAAAGCACCCTTCTGGCAAGACAGTGATGGAGTGAATGATGATGAAAGTTTTTCTTTTCGGGCCACCCTGCCTTGGTGGAATCGCCGATGTGTTAATAAAAATAAATAAATATATATATATATATATATATATAAAATAGAGAGAGAGAGAGAGAGAGAGAGAGAGAGAGGAGAGAGAGAGAGAGAGAGAGAGAGAGAGAGAGAGAGAGAGAGAGGTACTACCTCTAGAACTTACGGGGGACCCTCATCCTCAGAGAAGACAAAAAATATAGACTATATATATTGCCGAATAGGTAAAACTGGTCAATTAGCAAGAACTGATTTAAAATTAAGCCCTTTCTAAAATTTTCTTATACGTTTAAATATATATTTTTTTAATTTATGTTAAAGTAAAAATTTATAATTTTGTTCCAAATGACCCTTAGAAAACTTACCTAACCTTATTATAACAAGCGAATTTAATTTAGCCTAATCCAACTAAATATATCTTAGATAGGTTTACAATAATATAATAATAAACAACCACAATGAAATATATATTTTTCGTTAGGTTCAGAATGATTTTGCGAAATTATTGCATACACAAGATTATGATTATTGAGACTGATTACACCTTGTTAGAGCATTGCTGGATTCTGCAAGAGGACGGCGCAGCGAGAGGACGTCGGAGTTTTCACTCTGAGCACTAACACACAAAGCTAAATTTTTTTGGGGTTATCCAGAGTTGTTGAGAGCTGAGAGGAGACTTGCTAGCTGTCACTTCGATCCCCATCCCTTTACAAGATGATGATAAGACCTTTGCTTGAATATCCTTGCGTGCCCGTGTCACCCACAACAAAGTCCAACATGTTAAGGCTACAAAGAGTCCAGAACAGCGCACTCCGCTTTATTACGGGCACCAGGTTGAGAGACCAGAATCAGAATGGAAGGTCTACACATTCAACAAGGGATCGATGCAATAAATATCAGGCTAGACAAACTGAAAAAGAGATAGCTATACGACATTCAGAAACTCTATATACCTGACAGATAAAACCCTCCACAACCAACAAACACCACCGACTACTCCATCAACGCACCTCCCACAGAATCCAAAGAATGACCCTTAAACAAAGAGTCAAGCGCTTCATCCACAAGGAGAACTTCCCGAGACCAATGATGCTGAGGGATCTCCCGAAGAGATGGAAGATATGGTAACAACTGAATCATTCTATGTCCTCCATGAATAATAATACCCCAGTTTATGGTAACTTTACATCAAACTACAGATTACAACTAACTTGGTATCACTTGAAAGCATCCTACGCAGGACACCACCTCAGAAACAGCTCAGCCAACCAACAACTCCAGGAAAGCAGCCAAACTACAAGTGCCCTCCAACCACCACCTTCAGCAAGCGCCCTAAAATCAACCTCTTGCGCGAAAAAAATACTAATTGCAAGAAATATACCTCACACCAACTCTGCAACATGTAAGTATACAGCTGGTATAACTGTGTGCAGCTGTGTACTTTATGTACTTATGAATAACACTACACAAATACACACCACCAACACTACTACCAACACCACCACCAACACCATCACCAACACCACCACTATCACGTCCACCACCACCACCTCCATCACTACCACCACCACCACCACCACCACCATCACCAACACCATCACCTCCACCACCACCACCTCCATCACTACCACCAACACCACCACCACCACCATCACCAACACCATCACCTCCACCACCACCACCTCCATCACTACCACCAACACCACCACCATCACCTCCACCCCCACCATCACCTCCAGCACCACCACCACCGCCACCACCACCACCAACAACAACACCACCACCACCAGCACCACCACCAGCACCACCAGCACCAAACACTGGTGATGGTGGTGTGCAGAAACCACCAACTGAATTATTTTCGTCAAGGGATCCAATATCCCCGGATGCTATTTTTTTTTTTCATCCCATAAGGTTTATGTTTTATGTGTGAAAGTTTCCTTATAATCCTGAAGAATTTAGGGAAATGAAAAAAGTTAGAAAGAGAGAAAACTTGTTCAATTTTTTATTAAACTTTCTAGCAAAACTTGTCTTCCATGAGATAATTCATGGTAGTGTCTTCTTTACCTTATCCACAAGTGTCACAAACTAGTCACTTTTAACACCTTTCACAATGGTTGTCTTCAAAATTATGAAAACAAACATTTCTCATCAGAATATTGAAATATATAAAGTTCCTGAATTCCCTAACTTGATGAAGTCTAATTTTTCTGCCTCCAACTTTTCGATTATATTTAAAAAAAATCTAGCATAATGATAACAAACATTGAGGGAGAGCGCATAAACGAATGGGTTCAAATTTGTGTATATATATATATATATATATATATATATATATATATATATATATATATATATATATATATATATATATATATATATATATTTTTTTTTTTTTTTTTTTTTTTTTTAACACATCGGCGATTCCACCAAGGCAGGGTGGCCCGAAAAAGAAAAATTTCATCATCATTCACTCCATCACTGTTTGCCAGAAGGGTGCTTTACACTACAGTTATAAAACTGCAACATTAACACCCCTCCTATATATATATATATGTCGTGCCGATTAGGTAAAACTGGTCAATTAGCAAGAACTCATCTAAAATTAAGTCCTTTCTAAAATTTTCTCTTATACGTTTAAAGATATATTTTTTTCATTTATGTTAATGTAAGAATTTAGATTTTTGTACCAAGAGAAACTTTGAAAACCTACCTAACCTTATTATAACAAGCGCAATTTAATTTAGCCTAACCCAACTAAATATATTTTATATACGTTAACAATAATTTAATAATAAACAAACACAATGAAATATATTTTTTTTCGTTATGTTCAGAATGATTTTGGCGAAATTATTGCATACACAAATTTTCACTTGTCTTATATGGCAAGGTGAGCGTTGCTATTTAAGCCAAAATAGCAAGTTTTACCTAATCGGCACGACATAATATATATATATATATATATATATATATATATATATATATATATATATATATATATTATATATATTGTGTGTGTGTGTGTGTGTGTGTGTGTGTGTGTGTGTGTGTGCATAAGGTGACGTGTGTGTGTGTGTGTGTGTATACTAGTTGTGGTTGCAGGGTCGAGACATAGCTCCTGGCCCCTGCCTCTTCACTGGTCGCTACTGGGTCACTATCCCTGCGCCATGAGCTTTATCAACCCTCTTCTTAAAGCTGTGTATGGAACCTGCCTCCACTACATCGCTTCCCAAGCTATTCCACTTCCCGACTACTCTGTGACTGAAGAAATACTTCCTAACATCCCTGTGATTCATCTGAGTCTTCAACTTCCAACTGTGTCCCCTTGTTGCTGTGTCCCATCTTTGGAACATTCTGTCTCTGTCAACCTTGTCAATTCCTCTCAGTATTTTATATGTCGTTATCATGTCCCCCTATCTCTCCTGTCCTCCAGTGTCGTCAGGTCGATTTCCCTTAACCTCCCTCGTAGGACATACCCCTTAGCTCCGGGACTAGTCTTGTTGCAAACGTTTGCACTTTTCTAGCTTTTTACGTGCTTGATAAATGTGGGTTCCAAACTGGTGCTGTATACTCCAGTATGGGCCTAACGTACAAGTGTACAGGGTCCTGAACGATTCTTTATTAAGATGTCGGAATGCTGTTCTTAGGTTTGCTAGGCGCCCGTATGCTGCAGCAGTTATTTGGTTGATGTGCGCCTCAGGAGATGTCCCTGGTGTTATACTCACCCCAAGATCTTTTTCCTTGATTGAGGTTTGTAGTCTCTGGCCCAGTAGACTGTACTCCGTCTGCGGTCTTCTTCCCTTCCCAATCTTCATGACTTTGCACTTGGTTGGATTGAACTCCAGGAGCCAATTGCTGGACCAGGCTTGCAGCCCGTCCAGATTCCTTTGTAGTTCTGCCTGGTCCTCTTCCGATTGAATTTTCTCATCAATTTCATTATCTGCAAACAGGGACACTTCGGAGTCTATTCTTTCCGTCATGTCGTTCACAAACACCAGAAACAGCACCGGTCCTAGGACTGACCCCTGTGGAACCCCACTGTCACCGGCGCCCACTCTGACACCTCGCCACGGACCATGACTCGCTGCTGTCTTCCTGACAGGTATTCCTGATCCATTGTAGTGCCTCCCTGTTATCCCTGCCTGGTCCTCCAGCTTCTGCACTAATCTCTTGTGTGGGACTGTGTCAAACGCCTTCTTACAGTCCAAGAATATGCAATCTACCCACCTCTCTCTTGTCTTACTGCTGTCACCCTATCATAGAACTCCAGTAGGTTTGTGACACAGGATTTCCCGTCCCTGAAACCGTGTTGGCCGTCGTTGATAAGCTTTCTTCCTTTCTAGGTGCTCCACCACTCTTCTCCTGATAATCTTCTCCATGACCTTGCATACTATACATGTCAGTGACACTGGTCTGTAGTTTAGTGCTACGTTTCTGTCTTTTTTAAAAATTGGAATTACATTTGCTGTCTTCCATACCTCTGGTAGTTGCCCTGTTTCGATAGACGTGTTGAAGATTGTTGTTAGGGTAATAGCTCCTCTGCTCCCTCTCTCCCGGACCCATGGAGAAATGTTGTCCGGCCCCATCGCCTTTGAGGTATCTAGCTTGCTTAGTAGCCTCTTCACTTCCTCCTCAGTTGTGTGATGTTTCCAGCACCTGATGGTGTAACATACCTCTCCTCCTTTCTGGAGGCCCTTCTTTTCCTCTGTGAACACCTCTTTTAATCTCATATTGAGCTCCTCACACACTTCGTGGTCATTTCGGGCCTCCCCTCCTTCCTTCTTCAGCCTGATCACCCGGTCCTTGACTGTTGTTCACCTCCTGATGTGGCTGTACCATTTGGGTCAGATTTTTCTTTGCTGCTATGTCATTTTCGTATTGTCTTTGGGCTTTTTTTACCTGTGCATATTCATTTCTGGCTCTCGACTGCTCTCCTTATTCTCCTGGGTCCTTTGCCTTCTATACTTCTTCCATTCCCGGCACACTTAGTTTTGGTTCCTTGCACCTTTTTGGGGGAACCGGGGGTCACCGATTTTTGTTTTTCCGGGGCCCCCGGGGATAAACCTCCCCCCCTTTTCCTTTCCCCCCATCTCCCCAATTTTTCCTGGCTCTTGGATGGGGGGTTTTCCTCTCTTACCACCCCCCCGCCCCCCTTTCTCCCCTTATTCCTTGGCCCATCCTGGACTGAAAAGGGGGCCTTGGGGTTTATGTCCCCCCTTCCTTCCCTTGGGGGTTCCTTTTCGATGAGGATGTGCCAGCTTGATGCTATGTCCTCTTGGTTCCCCCCTAGCCCCATTTTTTTCCCTACATTCTGGGGGGCTTATCCTCGCTGCGGGTTATTGGAAACCCCTTTTTTTTCCCCCCTCCCAACCCCTTCCAATTTTTAAAACTCTGCCCCATCCCCAAATTTTTAAAAATACCCGGTTTCCCCCCCCTTGTTCTATTTTTTTCTTTTATCCTTCCCCCTACAAGACCATTTCCTCTGTTCCCCCGGGTTGAGGGGTTCCCCGGAAATTTATTAGTGGGTTGTTTGGCAGGGGAATGTAGGGTTTAAGGTTTTTTGTGGGCAAGTGTAGGGTAAGGGGGGGGTTTAAAAGGGAGAGTGATGGAAAATTTAAAAAGGGGTTTTTTGTGTGTGTGTGTTGTTTTGGTTTAGTGTTTTTTTTTATTTTTTTTTTTTTTTGATTACATTCATACTATTGAAAGGACGATAAGGGTTTTCATTTTTTTATTTGGGTTTTTCGATCAAAAGTTGTTTTTTGTTTTTAATGATATAAAAGAAGCTTCCTTTGTGAAAATACGTGGTGGAAAATGTGGTTGGTTTTTTGAATAAAATTATCATACATATAACATATAATTAAAATTCCCCGGTAACCCAAAAAACGGAAATGACCATTTTTCCTTGTGCTCAAAAGCCTTAACCCACTGTTTTAAAAACAACAGACAAATAACCAAATACAAATAAAGAAAATTCCAATTTTTTTAAGTGGAAAAGATTAACATCAAGCATCATCTACACAAAAAACCTTTCCAAACACACTTTAATGGTAATTAAAAGGCAACAAAGTAGATGAATTTATAAAAAAAATAGAACTTCCAAAACTTCATTGAGTGGCCTCACCCTTTGGAATGGAAGAGCGTGGTCGTCTAGCTGACTTACGGGGGTGGCTGTCTTTTGGGGGTGTAATTACAGGACGCGTTTTTTGTGTCCCCCCCCGTAATTCCCCCCCCCCGGACAGTCACTCCGTAGGCCAGCAGAAAGGTTCGTTCCCCCCCCGCTAGATCACTGGGGGGGTGAGTAACTTCGGGTCATAACCTGGGAAAGCTGAGACTGGAAGAAACCCAAAGGAAGTGAGGGGAAGGGAGCATCCGGGGGCGGATGGATTTTTGGGAAAATAGACCTGGGAAAGGCGGCGGGAAGTCTGGAAGTCTGAGGCGGACAGATGGACTTTGGACACATGGACCTGGGGAAGGAGTACTGGTTGCTGAGGCAGACCTTGGGAAAATGGAGAAGGGAGAATATCGAGGACACAGATGGACTCCTGGAAAATGGAAAGGAGAAGGGATCAAAAAAACGGTAAAAAGGGGGGTTGTGGACCTTAAAAACGAACCCCTGGCCCATACGTGGAGGGGCTGGTAACTCGGGAAAAACTCTGAGGCTGACAGTGGGGCCAAAAAAAAAGGACCATTTCGATTTCATATAAACTGACATGTAATTATTTAACATTTAGGATTTATCAACTTATTAAAACATACTTATACTACCATTTGGGAGTGTCCTTAAGGTAAACAGAAGGATCTGATTTCCTTTACTGTTTAGGAGTTATTACAATGACAACAAAGGATTTCAGCAGCTACCTTTAATTCACTCTCGTGAGATGAGTTAAAAAAAAAACAGCAAAAATAAATGAACAGAGTGTAGTGTGGACCTGATGAGAATGAGAACACCATTGATCGTCCCCACAGTCTGGCTACAGTTCTTTATGCTTAGTAACTTTGAGGGAGGTGTCTCACCCGGTGAGGGAGGTGTCTCACCCGGTGAGGGAGGTGTCTCACCCGGTGAGGGAGGTGTCTCACCCGGTGAGGGAGGTGTCTCGCCCGGTGAGGGAGGTGTCTCGCCCGGTGAGGGAGGTGTCTCGCCCGGTGAGGGAGGTGTCTCGCCCGGTGAGGGAGGTGTATCGCCCGGTGAGGGAGGTGTCTCGCCCGGTGAAGAGATCTTGATCCTCTTCCTTCTTTCGAATCTGTTTTTCTCCTATTCATCAAAACAGTTAACACAAATAAACAAAGCACTAATATATATTTTTATTTACCATGACATTTAAATGAAGGTTAATGAATTGATCAACGGAGCTCAGAGAAACATTCATGGACAATGATAAACGTCTTTCAAAACAACATATAACAGATTTAAGCTGACCGGGAAAAAAAATCCTTGAATTTACTATATATTTAATACATAACATGTACTTTGATCTAAGCCAGTACATATGCTGAACACTTTACTAACAAACCACAAATGATTCTGGTTCACACTTGTATATGTGACTGTGAATGATGGTTGAGAAGTTAAGGTGACGCACTGTTGAACAGATGTGATGAATGTTACGGTAAACACTGACGATGGTTGAGAAGTTAAGGTGACGCACTGTTGAACAGATGTGATGAATTGTGGATGAACCGAAATGAATGGTTGAAAGTTTGTTGTAATGGTGTATGGATGGTGGAAATTTTAGGTAAGGGATGGTTGATAGTTGTTGTGATAGATGGTTGATGGTAAACTGAAGTGATTTAATGTTAATTGTGAGTTGTGGGCAGTGATAGTCGATGGAGATATGTTATGAACTTTGATAAGTTGAAAATACTGATGGGTGATGGTGAGATGTTATGTGTTGTGGTGTTGCATGTTTGTAGATGAGTTATAGTGAGGGATGGTTGATGATTAGTTGAAATTATGGCTGGTTGATGGTTGATATTGGTGATGGATAGTTAATAAATAACTTGTTTATTCATTCTGTCACAATGTGCATATTAAGATTTGTGTTCACGTATCTGTGCTTTTCTTTGAGTTTATAATCATTGTTATTTTTTCTGGTGTTTCCTTTCCACTTCCCAATAGTGAAGCAGGTTAGAATCCTTTCTCTGTAAGTCACGTATGTCTTAGAAAACAAACACAAGGTGACCACAGCTTGAGTAGATGTAGTAGACCTGAAATAACACTATGATAATCATCCAAGATATTTTCTCAGCTACTCTGCTTAGTGCAACAGTAATGACATGTTGGTTTAAACTGAACATAAAAACAAACATATTTCTTGCACTCGATGGTGCAAGAAATATGTGAAGGACTTATGAGTAACCATACAAGGAAGTTATGAGGGACCTATGAGTAACCATACAAGGAAGTTATGAGGGGTCTATGAGTAACCATAAAGGAAGTTATGAGGGACCTATGAGTAACCATACAAGGAAGTTATGAAGGACCTATGAGTAACCATACAAGGAAGTTATGAGGGACCTATGAGTAACCACACAAGAAAGTTATGAGGGACCTATAAGTAACCATACAAGGAAGTTATGAGGGACCTATGAGTAACCACACAAGAAAGTTATGAGGGACCTATAAGTAACCATATAGGAAGTTATGAAGGACCTATGAGTGACCATATAGGAAGTTATGAGGGACCTATGAGTAACCATGTAGAAGTAATATTAGGGACCCAAGATTAAAAATGTAGGAAGTAAATAACAAAAGCTCACAACACCGAGACTGAAACAATACACTAATAACTCACACCTAGAAGAGAGGAGCTTACCACGACGTTTCGGTCCGACTTGGAAAATTTACAAAGTCACGCTGTCTTAACACTGTCTTAACACTGTCTTAACACTGGCTTAACACTGTCTTAACACTGGCTTAACACTGTATGTGTTAACCCAACAATTACTAGATTCAAGAGAAGATTTTCCTAATCCAGAAACTATAGGCTTTTCTTATGGATGTGGTACAGAACACGTACTGAACACGTTGATATTGGTTAGAACATTGAATGAACATGTTGATCAGAAACAGATCTGGAATAGAACACTCATAGAACATTCACATAAAACGCTAAATGTTGTTCACACCTGTATAGACCCATGTGAGTCCTGCTTCACATAATGTGAATGGTTGATAGTGAGTTGTGGTGGTGAATGACTGGGGTGAGTTGTGATGGATGGTTGATAGTGAGTTGTGGTGGTGAATGACTGGGGTGAGTTGTGATGGATGGTTGATGGTGAGTTGTGGTGGTGAATGACTGGGGTGAGTTGTGATGGACGGTTGATGGTGAGTTGTGGTTATTGATGGTGGGTTGTAGTTATGGATGGTTGATGGTGAGTTGGGGTGATGGTTTATAGTGAGTTGATTTAATGAATGTTTTATAGTGAGATGTGGTAAGAGACGGTTGATGATGAGTTGTGGAGATGGATAGTTGAAGATGAGTTGTGGAGATGAATAGTTGAAGATGAGTTGAAATTTTGGGAATAATTGTGATATATAGTAATGGATAGTAAATACACGAGAATAAATTATGCTGATAAAACAGTTTCGTGAGGAATTGTGTTGGTCAGCTCAGGTGTGTTGCTTAAGTTGTTCTAATGTTCCATAGTGTTGGTCAGCTCAGGTGTGTTGCTTAAGTTGTTCTAATGTTCCATTGTGTTGGTCAGCTCAGGTGTGTTGCTTAAGTTGTTCTAATGTTCCATTGTGTTGGTCAGCTCAGGTGTGTTGCTTAAGTTGTTCTAATGTTCCATTGTGTTGGTCAGCTCAGGTGTGTTGCTTAAGTTGTTCTAATGTTCCATTGTGTTGGTCAGCTCAGGTGTGTTGCTTAAGTTGTTCTAATGTTCCATTGTGTTGGTCAGCTCAGGTGTGTTGCTTAAGTTGTTCTAATGTTCCATTGTGTTGGTCAGCTCAGGTGTGTTGCTTAAGTTGTTCTAATGTTCCATTGTGTTGGTCAGCTCAGGTGTGTTGCTTAAGTTGTTCTAATGTTCCATTGTGTTGGTCAGCTCAGGTGTGTTGCTTAAGTTGTTCTAATGTTCCATTGTGTTGGTCAGCTCAGGTGTGTTGCTTAAGTTGTTCTAATGTTCCATTGTGTTGGTCAGCTCAGGTGTGTTGCCTAAGTTGTTCTAATGTTCCATTGTGTTGGTCAGCTCAGGTGTGTTGCCTAAGTTGTTCTAATGTTCCATTGTGTTGGTCAGCTCAGGTGTGTTGCCTAAGTTGTTCTAATGTTCCATTGTGTTGGTCAGCTCAGGTGTGTTGCCTAAGTTGTTCTAATGTCCCATTGTGTTGGTCAGCTCAGATGTGTTGCCTAAGTTGTTCTAATGTTCCATTGTGTTGGTCAGCTCAGGTGTGTTGCCTGAGTTGTTCTAATGTTCCATTGTGTTGGTCAGCTCAGATGTGTTGCCTAAGTTGTTCTAATGTCCCATTGTGTTGGTCAGCTCAGATGTGTTGCCTGAGTTGTTCTAATGTTCCATTGTGTTGGTCAGCTCAGGTGTGTTGCTTAAGTTGTTCTAATGTTCCATTGTGTTGGTCAGCTCAGGTGTGTTCCCTAAGTTGTTCTACTGTTCCATTGTGTTGGTCAGCTCAGATGTGTTCCCTTAGTTGTTCTAATGTCCCATTGTGTTGGTCAGCTCAGGTGTGTTGCCTAAGTTGTTCTAATGTTCCAATGTGTTGGTCAGCTCAGGTGTGTTGCCTAAGTTGTTCTAATGTTCCATTGTGTTGGTCAGCTCAGGTGTGTTGCCTAAGTTGTTCTAATGTTCCATTGTGTTGGTCAGCTCAGGTGTGTTGCCTAAGTTGTTCTAATGTTCCATTGTGTTGGTCAGCTCAGGTGTGTTGCCTAAGTTGTTCTAATGTTCCATTGTGTTGTGTCTTCAGTTTGATGTGATTTACTTCCTTATATCCAATTCCAGTTTATCCTTATTTCTTATACCAGGTCAACCTTATATCCCATACTAGTTCATCCTTATCTTACATACCAGGTTATCTTTCTCCTGTGTCACTTTCTTCTGTGTCACTTTCTTCGCCGCTTCTTCCCCAACGTAAGACTCAAGTCTCTCCAACATTATAAGTGAATTATAAACCACTACAACTTTTAGGAAAGTTTTACCCACTAAAAAATAATAATGTTAGCAGTTATTTATAAATGGAAGTTTAATATTTTTAATTGCTATGGGCAGCACAATGTTCAGGTACGACGTAACACTACATAAACATTAACGTTAAGGATTATTTATATTGTAATAATTAGGAAAAAAGAAATAACATTGTGTTGCACACTATCCAGGGTGTAATACATGCTAGCATTGTGTTGCACACCATCCAGGATGTAATACATGCTAACATTGTGTTGCACACCATCCAGAGTGTAATACATGCCAACATTGTGTTGCACACCATCCAGGGTGTAAAACATGCTAACATTGTGTTGCACACCATCCAGGGTGTAATACTTGCTAACTTTGTGTTGCACACCATCCAGGGTGTAATACATGCCAACATTGTGTTGCACACCATCCATGGTGTAATACATGCTAACATTGTGTTGCACACCATCCAGGGTGTAATACATGCTAACATTGTGTTGCACACCATCCAGGGTGTAATACTTGCTAACATTGTGTTCCACACCATCCAGGGTGTAATACATGCTAACATTGTGTTGCACACCATCCAGGGTGTAATACTTGCTAACATTGTGTTGCACACCATCCAGGGTGTAATACTTGCTAACATTGTGTTCCACACCATCCAGGGTGTAATACATGCTAACATTGTGTTCCACACCATCCAGGGTGTAATACATGCTAACATTGTGTTGCACACCATCCAGGGTATAATACTTGCTAACATTGTGTTGCACACCATTCAGGGTGTAATAACTAACATTGTGTTCACACCATCAGGGTTAATACATGCTAACATTGTGTTCACACCATCCAGGGTGTAATACATGCTAACATTGTGTTGCACACCATCCAGGGTGTAATACATGCTAACATTGTGTTGCACACCATCCAGGGTGTAATACATGCTAACATTGTGTTGCACACCATCCAGGGTGTACATACAGTTCTAACATTGTGTTGCACACCATCCAGGGTGTAATACATGCTAACATTGTGTTGCACACCATCCAGGGATGTAATACATCTAACATTGTGTTGCACACCATCCAGGGTGTAATACATGCTAACATTGTGTTGCACACCATCCAGGGTGTAATACATGCTAACATTGTGTTGCACACCATCCAGGGTGTAATACATGCTAACATTGTGTTGCACACCATCCAGGTGTAATACATGCTAACATGTGTTCCACCATCAGTGTGTAATTGTTGCACACCATCCAGGGTGTAATACATGCTAACATTGTGTTCACACCATCAGGGTGTAATACATTAACATTGTGTTGACACCATCCAGGGTGTAATACATGCTAACATTTAAACATCAGGAGTAATTACAAACATTATTTATATAATAAATTTGCTAACATTCAAACATCACAATAATACAGCATAATGTTGAATCTTAGTAAGACAGAGACGTACTGACCAGTGCGCGGACCCACCACCTAAATTATTGTTTGTCATTGTATCAATATCTAGTTTATAATATATATATATTTATATACATAGATTATATATATATATAATATTTTACATATTATATATATTATAATTTATATACACTACAAATACATCAACACCACACACAAGGGATGTTAGAAGCATTTCTTCAGCCACAGGTGTCAGGAAGTGGAATAGTCTAGAAGATATGTGGAGGCAGGAACCATCATAGTTTTAAGACAAGGTAGATAAAGCTCATGGAGCAGGAGGCAGAGACCCAGTAGCAGACACAAGAGGCGGGGCCAGGAGCTAGTCTCTGCTGCAACCCAAATTAGGTAGTACACACATACACACACACACACACAACACAACATATGGCTAGCGCTCTTGCTTACGCACGGAGCCCAGGTTCAATCGGCGGGGCCAAACATTTCAAGTGTTTCGTACAACCACACCACCCACACATACAACAGGCTAGTGTCTAATCGACATGTGCCTAGGACAAAATTAACTAACACACAACACACACACACACATCACACACACAACAACACACACACACACCACACACACACCACACACACACACACACACACACACATATATATATATATATATATATATATATATATATATATATATATATATATATATATATATATATATATATATATATATTATTATAACCATGCCATCCACCAAGGCAGGGTGGCCCGAAAAGAAAACTTTCATTATCATTCACTCCATCACTGTCTTGCCAGAGGGGTGCTTTACACTACAGTATAAAACTGCAACATTAACACCCTCCTTCAGAGTGCAGACACTGTACTTCCCATCTCCAAGTCCGGCCGCCGGTCTCCTGAATCCCTTCATAAATGTTACTTTGCTCACACTCCAACAGCACGTCAAGTATTAAAACCATTTGTCTCCATTCACTCCTATCAAATATGCTCACACTGCCTTGCTGGAAGTCCAAGCCCCTCGCACACAAAACCTCCTTTACCCCCTCCCTCCAACCTTTCCTAGACCGACCCCTACCCCGCCTTCCCTCCACTACAGATTTATACACTCTCGAAGTCATTCTGTCTCATTCCATTCTCTCTACATGTCCGAACCACCTCAACAACCCCTCCTCAGCTCTCTGGATAATAGTTTTGGAAATCCCGCACCTCCTCCTAATTTCCAAACTCCGAATTCTCTGCATTATATTCACACCACACATTGACCTCAGACATGACATCTCCACTGCCTCCAGCCTTCTCCTCGTTGCAACATTCATCACCCATGCTTCACACCCATATAAGAGTGTTGGTATAACTATACTCTCATACATTCCCCTCTTTACTTCCATGGACAAAGTTCTTTGTCTCCACAGACTCCGAAGTGCTGTCCACTCACCCTTTTTCCCTCATCAATTCTATGATTGTAGACGAATGGTTCAGAAAACCGACAACTTGATAAATTAGACACATATGCAACACTTGGGTATCTTTATTGTGGAAACGTTTCGCCACACAGGGGCTTCATCAGTCCAATACAAAGTAGAAAGTTGTAAGGAGAGGAGGAGTTTGAGGTAATCAGTCCCTCGGCCTGGAGTCGATGTGTTCAGTCCATCAATCTGGTAGTTAGTACAGCATAGGGCAATGGAGGTTGCTTATATACTGTAGACAGGTGAGGTGAAGCAGGAGGAGGCGGGGTCATAGTGGTACCATCCACTAGTCGAAGTAGGTCTTCGTCCAAAGTGTTGCATATGTGTCTAATTTATCAAGTTGTCGGTTTTCTGAACCATTCGTCTACATCCTGTCTGACACAGCAACATCTTGGGATCTTGATACAAACGAATTCTTCAACACTTGTCCAACCTTTGGATGGAAGACCTACTTCGACTAGTGGATGGTACCACTATGACCCCGCCTCCTCCTGCTTCACCTCACATGTCTACAGTACATAAGCAACCTCCATTGCCCTATGCTGTATTTACTACCAGATTGATGGACTGAACGCATCGACTCCTGGTTGAGGGACTGATTACCTCAAACTCCTCCTCTCCTTACAACTTTCTACTTTGTATTGGACTGATGAAGCCACTGTGTGGCGAAACGTTTCCACAATAAAGATACCCAAGTGTTGCATATGTGTCTAATTTATCAAATTCTATGATTCACCTCATCCTTCATAGACCCATCTACTGACATGTCCACTCCCAAATATCTGAATACGTTCACCTCCTCCATACTCTCTCCCTCCAATCTGATATCCAATCTTTCGTCACCTAATCTTTTTGTTATCCTCATTACCTTACTCTTTCCTATATTCACCTTCAATTTTCTTCTTTTACACACACTACCAAATTCATCCACCAACCTCTGCAACTTCTCTTCAGAATCTCCCAAAAGCACAGTGTCATCAGCAAAAAGCAACTGTGACAACTCCCACTTTGTATTTGATTCTTTATCTTTTAACCCCACACCTCTTGCCAAGACCCTCGCATTCCCTTCTCTTACAACCCCATCTATAAATATATTGAACAACCACGGTGACATCACACATCCTTGTCTAAGGCACACTTTTACTGGGAAATAGTCCCCCTCCCTCCTACACACTCTAACCTGAGCCTCACTATCCTTATAAAAACTCTTCACTGCATTCAGTAACCTACCTCCTATTCCATACACCTGCAACATCTGCCACATTGCCCCCCTATCGACCCTATCATACGCCTTTTCCAAATCCATAAATGCCACAAAAACCTCTTTACCCTTATCCAAATACTGTTCACCTATATGTTTCACTGTAAACACTTGGTCTACACACCCCCTAACTTTCCTAAAGCCCCTTGTTCATCTGCTATCCTGCTTTCTGTCTTACTCTTAATTCTTTCAATAATAACTCTGCCATACACTTTACCAGGTACATTCAACAGACTTATTCCCCTATAATTTTTGCACTCTCTTTTGTCCCCTTTGCCTTTATACAAAGGAACAATACACGCTCTCTGCCAATCCCTAGGTACCTTACCCTCTTCCATACATTTATTAAATAATAGCACCAACCACTCCAAAACTATATCCCCACCTGCTTTTAACATTTCTATCTTTGGTAAGTAAAAGGACACAAATGCAACTAATGTGACATTTTATTGTGGCAACGTTTCGCTCTCCAGGAGCTTTCTCAAGCCGTTACAAGCGATAATGGACATAGTGGGTTTATATATACTCTCAAAGTGAGGTGAAATACTAGTGGTGGTAGTAGTAGTGATATTAGTAGTAGTAGTAGTAGTAATACAATAAGGTAGAACAATCAATATGCACATGAGTAAAAGGTGATAAAACAAATACTAGGGTAGTATAACAATAGGTTAGACAAATATTTCTGCTGGAGGTTGAAATATCGAAGGCCTGTAGGAGTGTTCCACATCTACGATGTGCTTGTGTTGAATTAGCAGGAGAGACTATGTGATGGTAGGGTTTACTGTTTTCAGGAGGATTCTTGCTAAGACTTCAGAGATGGTGAAGCTGCCTTTGTTTTGTTTAATTGTGTTAGAAACAGAGATAAGT
This sequence comes from Cherax destructor, assembly GCA_009830355.1. Taxonomy (NCBI): domain Eukaryota; kingdom Metazoa; phylum Arthropoda; class Malacostraca; order Decapoda; family Parastacidae; genus Cherax; species Cherax destructor. The sequence goes on from WNWK01023517.1 coordinate 16,724, forward strand.
GCTGATTCAAGGCATTTGCGTCTACGGAAATTAGTTTCTTTGATTACTAGTCGGGCGTCTTTGAATTTCATGAGATGATTGTTGGAATTTCGGTGTTGTACGCAGGCGTTGTTCAGGTTATCGTTTCTGCATGCATTAATGTGTTCATTGATGCGTGTTTCGAGGTTCTTTACTGTTTCTCTTACATAAATTCTGTCGCAGCCTCCACAGGGTATAGTGTAGACCCCTGCGTTGACTGGTTCATGGTGCTTGGATTTAGTCTTGGTTAGATCCTTAATAGAAGTACTGGAAGCGATGGCGACTCTAGTGTTAGCTTGTGCAAATACTTTAGAAATGTTGGATGCAACCTGACTGTTGGGAAGAATTATGACTTTGTTTGGAGTGGTGTTGATGCGTGGAGAATTAATGATCTGAAGAGCTCTTTTCTTGCAATCTTTGATGAAAAAGGAAGGAAAATGTAACTCAGTGAAGGTTTGGTGAATGTATGTACATTCCTCGTCAAGAAACTCAGGACTACAAATTCGGTAAGCTCTTAGGAAGAATCCGATGATGATGCCTCTTTTGGTCTTAGTATCTTGACTGGAATAGAAGTGTGTGAGATCATTTTTATTTGTAGGTTTCCGGTAAACTTGAAATCTTAGGTTGTTATCTACTTTGTGGATGAGGACGTCTAGAAAGGGTAGTTTGTCATTGGACTCTTCTTCTAGTGTAAACTGGATCGCCGGTTCAACTGCGTTGAGCCTTGCCTGAAGATTCCGTACATCAAAACGTTTGGGAGTTATTACGAGGACGTCGTCTACGTAACGTAACCAAGTGACGCTTGAGGGGATGATGTTGGCGAAGTGTTCAGCCTCTAGGTGCTCCATGTACAAGTTAGCTAAGACGGCACTGATGGGGGACCCCATACCCATGCCGTATGTTTGTTTGTAGAGCCTGTTATTGAAAGAAAAACAGTTGAAATTAACACAGAGTTCAATAAGGTCAACAAAATCTCCGGGAGGTAGAGGAAGGTTAAGGTCCTGATTGACTTTACGTCGTAGAACCTCGATGGCTTGTGTGGTAGGTACTTTAGTGAAGAGGGAAGTCACGTCCAAACTGCTTAGTTTCTTGTTTCGGATGGAGAGATTTCGGATGCGGTTGAGAAGGTCGCCTGAATGTTTAAGATGAGCGGGGCTGATGGTCCCCAGAAGGCAGGAAATATGTTTGGCAAGAACTCCGGCTAGTTTGTGTGGTGCACTGCCTATACCTGATGTGATTGGTCTGAGAGGAATATTATGTTTATGGGTCTTGGGTAAGCCATACATGTGTGCTGGTTTAGGGTTGCTGGGTATCAAGTACAGAAGTTTCTTTCCTTCACTGGTGCGTTTCAGTATTTGTCTGGTTTTATATAGGAAATCTTTAGTGAGTGTTTCCCACTGTTGTGTGTTGATGGGTTCGTAAGTGGATTTGTCTAACCTATTGTTATACTACCCTAGTATTTGTTTTATCACCTTTTACTCATGTGCATATTGATTGTTCTACCTTATTGTATTACTACTACTACTACTAATATCACTACTACTACCACCACTAGTATTTCACCTCACTTTGAGAGTATATATAAACCCACTATGTCCATTATCGCTTGTAACGGCTTGAGAAAGCTCCTGGAGAGCGAAACGTTGCCACAATAAAATGTCACATTAGTTGCATTTGTGTCATTTTACTTAACATATTGTCGGTAATTCTACCAATATTATTACATTTCTATCTTTATCCCATCAATCCCAGCTGCCTTACACAGCTTCCCTATCTTCATCAACATTTAACAACTCCTCAAAATATTCCCTCCATCTTCCCCATACCTCTAACTCTCCATTTAATAACTCTCCTCTCCTATTTTTAACTGTCAAATCCATTTGTTCCCTAGGCTTCCTCAACTTATTAATCTCACTCCAAAACGTTTTGTTATTTTCAACAAAATTTCTTGATAACATCTCACCCACTCTCTCATTTGCTTTCTTTTTACATTGCTTCACCACTCTTTTAACCTCTCTTTTTCTCTCCATATACTCTTCCCTCCTTGCATCACTTCTACTTTGTAAAAACCTCTCATATGCTAACTTTTTCTCCCTTACTACTCTCTTTACATCATCATTCCACCAATCGCTCTTCTTCCCTCCCGCACCCACTCTCCTGTAACCACAAACTTCTGCTGAACACTAACACTACATTCTTTAACCTACCCCATACATCTTCGACCCCATTGCCTACACTCTCACTAGCCCATTTATCCTCCAATAGTTGTTTATATCTTACCCTAACTGCCTCCTCTTTTGATTTATAAACCTTCACCTCTCTCTTACTTACTGCTTCTATTTTCCTTGTATCCCCTCTACCTTTTACTCCCACTTTAGCTATAACTAAAAAGTGATCTGATATATCTGTGGCCCTCTATAAACATGTACATCCTGAAGTCTACTCAACAGTCTTTTATCTACCAATACATAGTCCAACAAACTACTGTCATGACGCCCTACATCATATATTGTATACATATTTATCCTCTTCTTCTTAAAATATGTATTACCTATAACTTAACCCCTTTCTATACAAAGTTCAATCAAGGGCTCCCATTATCATTTACACCTGGCACCCCAAACTTACCTACCACACCCTCTCTACATGTTTCTCCCACTTTAGCATTTAGGTCCCCTACCACAATTACTCTCTCACTTGGTTCAAAAGTTCCTATACATTCGCTTAACATCTCCCAAAATCTCTCTCTCTCCTCTACACTCCTCTCTTCTCCAGGTGCATACACGCTTATTATGACCCACTTTTCGCATCCGACCCTTATTTTAATCCACATAATCCTTGAATTTACACATTTGTATTCCCTCTTCTCCTTCCATAACTGATCCTTCAACATTATTGCTACCCCTTCCTTAGCTCTAACTCTCACAGATACTCCTGACTTAATCCCATTTATTTCTCCCCACAGAAACTCGCCTACCCCCTTCAGCTTTGTTTCGCTTAGGGCCAGGACATCCAACTTCTTTTCATTCATAACATCAGCAATCATCTCTTTCTTATCATCCGCACTACATCCAAGCACATTCAGACAACCCAGTTTTATAAAGTTTCTCTTCTTCTCTTTTTTAGTAGATTTGTACAGGAGAAGGGGTTACTAGCCCATTCCTCCCGGCATTTTAGTCGCCTCATACGACACGCATGGCTTACGGAGGAAAGATTCTTTTCCACTTCCCCATGGACAATAGAGAAAATAAAAAGAACAAGAGCTATTAAGAAAAAGAAGAAAAACCTAGATGTGTGTATGTATATATATGCATGTGTATGCCAGTGTAGTGTGACCTAAAGTGTAAGTAGAAGTAGCTAGATATACCTGTTATCCAGCGTGTTTATGAGACAGAAAAAAGACACCAGCAATCCTACCATCATGTAAAACAGTTTCAGGTTTCTGTTTCACAGTCACCTGGCAGGACGGTAGTACCTCCCTGGGTGGTTGCTGTCTACCAACCTACTACCTATATATATATATATATATATATATATATATATATATATATATATATATATATATATATATATATATATATATATATATATATTATATTTTAATATTGTGTGTGTGTGTGTGTGTGTGTGTGTGTGTGTGCTGCCTTTGCGGAAATGCGCAAAATGAGTGTAAAAACAAGTGTATGTAAGTTTACTTAGGTTCAGGTACTCGTAAATACAGTTACACAAATTATCATACATAGTAACATATGTGTACATTACCCAGGATAACCCAAAAGTCATACAATGTAACTTCCATTGTGCGCAAGCGCTTGTAACTGCGCATCTTGCAAATACATAAGAAAAATATCCAATAAAATACAAAATTCAAGACATATTACAGTTCTGGTGAGGTGGACAAACACACGAACACTCATAAAGTCACAATAAAACTTTCACAAACCCACTTAAACTGATAATTTAGTAAAAAAAATCTAATTTTTATGTAAATAAAGCGTTTAATATAAATAGAACTTCCAAAATTTCATTGAGTGGCCTCACCTTGGTGGGGGAACTGGAGGGTAGCTTGACTGCGTCTAGCTGGTGTACGGTCGTGGCTGTCTTGGTGGGTGTAATTACTGGACGCAGTTTTCTGTGTGTCACCTCCAGTAATTCCACCCACCTGGACAGTCTCTACCGTAGACCAGATAGACAAGGCCTCGTTCTCATCTAGCTAGACCACTGGGGGTGGCTGAGCTGACTTCGGGATACATAACCTGGGGAAAGCTGAGACTGGTATATAACCTTAGGGAAGTGAGGAAGGGGAGACATCCGGGGGCCCACGGATGGATTCCTGGATACATGGACCTGGGAAAGGCGAGGATACCTTGGGGAAGTGGGGAAGGGAGAATATCTGAGGCGGACAGATGCACTCCTGGACACATGGACCTGGGAAAGACGAGGATACTGGTTGATGGGGCAGACCTTGGGAAAGGGACAATATCTGAGGGGACACAAATGGACTCATGGACACATGAACCTGGGGATATAACCTAAGGGAAGTGAAGAAGGGGAGACATCCGGGGGCCCACGGATGGATTCCTGGACACATGGACCTGGGAAAGGCGAGGATACCTTGGGGAAGTGGGGAAGGGAGAACATCTGAGGCGGACAGATGGACTCCTGGACACATGGACTTGGAAAAGACAGTAATACTGGTTGATGAGGCAGACCTTGGGGAAGTGGGGAAGGGAGAATATCTGAGGGGACACAGATGGACTCCTGGACACATGGACCTGGGAAAGGCGAGGATACCTTGGGAAAGTGGGGAAGGGAGAATATCTGAGGCAGACAGATGGACCCTGGACACATGGACCTGGAGAAAGCAAGGTCTGGTATCTGAGGCTGACAGTGGTCGCAAATAATAATGACAATTTCGATTTCTTAGCATTTCGGGAAAGCTTAAATTTTTTATTTCGGATGATGTGTTGGATGATGGTTTTCACACATCATCATTAAAGATGGTTTTCACACATCATCACCATCAATCACATCACCATCAATAACATCATCACCATCAATCACATCACCATCAATCACATCATCACCATCAATCACATCATCACCTTCAATCACATCATCACCTTCAATCACATCATCACCATCAATTATGCGACTTTCTTAAACTAACATCTAAGACATTTTTAGATGTATTTTTTACATATCAACGCTTATCATTTTATCATGGTATCAGAGGATACATGAAGAATTTTAACTTCATTCCAACTACCTGTTCTTCAGTCTTGAGAGCTGAGGCAAGTGTGGACCTGGTGAGAGTGTAGTGTGGACCTGGTGAGAGTGTAGTGTGGACCTGGTGAGAGTGTAGTGTGGACCTGGTGAGAGTGTAGTCTGGACCTGGTGAGAGTGTAGTGTGGACCTGGTGAGAGTGTAGTCTGGACCTGGTGAGAGTGTAGTCTGGACCTGGTGAGAGTGTAGTCTGGACCTGGTGAGAGTGTAGTCTGGACCTGGTGAGAGTGTAGTGTGGACCTGGTGAGAGTGTAGTGTGGAGCTGGTGAGAGTGTAGTGTGGAGCTGGTGAGAGTGTAGTGTGGACCTGGTGAGAGTGTAGTGTGGAGCTGGTGAGAGTGTAGTGTGGACCTGGTGAGAGTGTAGTCTGGACCTGGTGAGAGTGTAGTCTGGACCTGGTGAGAGTGTAGTGTGGACCTGGTGAGAGTGTAGTTGGATCTGGTGAGAGTGTAATGTGGACCTGGTGAGAGTGTAATCTGGAGCTGGTGAGAGTGTAGTGTGGACCTGGTGAGAGTGTAGTTGGACCTGGTGAGAGTGTAGTGTGGACCTGGTGAGAGTGTAGTGTGGACCTGGTGAGAGTGTAGTTGGACCTGGTGAGAGTGTAGTTGGACCTGGTGAGAGTGTAGTTGGACCTGGTGAGAGTGTAGTCTGGACCTGGTGAGAGTGTAGTCTGGACCTGGTGAGAGTGTAGTGTGGACCTGGTGAGAGTGTAGTGTGGACCTGGTGAGAGTGTAATGTGGAGCTGGTGAGAGTGTAGTGTGGACCTGGTGAGAGTGTAGTTGGAGCTGGTGAGAGTGTAGTGTTGACCTGGTGAGAGTGTAGTGTGGACCTGGTGAGAGTGTAGTGTGGACCTGGTGAGAGTGTAGTGTGGACCTGGTGAGAGTGTAGTGTGGACCTGGTGAGAGTGTAGTGTGGACCTGGTGAGAGTGTAATGTGGACCTGGTGAGAGTGTAGTGTGGACCTGGTGAGAGTGTAGTGTGGACCTGGTGGAGTGAGTGTGGACCTGAGAGTGTAGTGTGGACCTGGTGAGAGTGTAGTGTGAACCTGGTTAATTTTTATGTTGTTTCCTTTCCACTTGACATTGTGAAGCAGGTTAGAATCCTTTCCCTGTAAGTCACGTTTTTCTTAGAAAACAACTACAAGGTGACCACATCTTGACTAGAGATAGTGGACCTAAGATAACACTATGTTTGTCATCCAAGATATTTTTTCAGCTACACAGCTTGTGGAACAGTTATGAAATGTAGATTAAACTGGACATAAAAACAAAAACCCACTCGATGGTTTAAGTAAAATGTGAAGAACCTGTGAGTAACCATATAGGAAGTTATGAGGGACCTATGAGTCACCATACAATGAAGTTATGAGGAACCTATGAGTCACCATACAATGAAGTTGAGGAACCTATGGGTCACCATACAATGAAGTTATGAGGAACCTATGGGTCACCATGGAAAAATAAACACATAAGCAGTATAATGTGATCCTTTATTGACCTCATTCCGAGTATCCACCTCCACATCCATCACCATCAAGAACATTACCAGTAACAGACAGGAAAAGCTTCAATCCACGGCAGGGGTATACACAATCCCTTGTAATGGCTGCAGCAAATTATACGTTGGCGAAACATCCAGAGACCTTCAAACACGCATTTCAGAACACCAGTACGCAGGCAGAACTGACGACTCAAGAAATGCCTGTATTCAACACCGAAATTTACACAACCATTTAATCAACTACAGAAACGCAAGACTCATCGCCAGAGAAGACAACACGCAATACCGAAGAATCCTGGAATCATCACTTATCTGTATATCCAACAACTTCAACCAGAACAACGGCTTCTACAACATAGCTGAACCTATTGCCAAGAAACTTCTTCAACGCTATCCCACCTAGAACTCAAGAATGGTACACTGCAGGTCCTTTAAGTCACACTATGTTTTTAACTATCACACTACTTTTAAGACTGTCACATGCAGCTTTCTCCACCTGAAAAGCATTCTCCACCTGACTATACCCTATATATATTCATGTTACTCATTTTCCAGGTAGATCTGTCTGTGACTCGATAAAGCCCACTGCGTGGGCGAAACGTTGTCAATAAAGGATCACATTATACTGCTTATGTGTTTATTTTTCCATTGTGTCGGTATTTTATACCACTTATTTCCATGGGTCACCATACAATGAAATTATGATGAACCTATGGGCCATCATACAATGAAGTTGAGGAACCTATGGGTCACCATACAATGAAGTTATGATGAACCTATGGGTCATTTTACAGTGAAGTTGAGGAACCTATGGGTCACCATACAATGAAGTTGAGGAACCTATGGGTCACCGTACAATGAAGTTGAGGAACCTATGGGTCACCATACATAAGTAGTGTGAGAGACCCTTGAGTAAAAGTGTAGGAAGTTTGTGTTTAGCCAACAAATACTTGATTTAAGACAAGATTTTCTTAATCCAGCAACAAAAAAATTGAAGACAGGTTTTTCATAAGAAATTCAAGCTTTGCGGAAAATGTTCTTGACTTTATTTTCACATACAATGTTGATCTGGTACAGACCACGTACTGAACACGTTGTTATGGGTCACAACATACACTGAATTGATTGATGGTGAGTTGTTATGGATGGTTGATGGTGAGTTGTGGTGATGGATAGTTTATAGTGCGTTGAGATAACTGATGGTGAGTTGTGGCGATGGATGGTTGATGAGTTAAGGTGATGGATGATTGATAGTGAGTTATGGGGATGAATGGTTAATAGTGAGTTGAGATGATGAACGATGTATACTAAGTTGCGGTGATGGATTATGCTGACATGTGGTGATGGATGGTGTACAGTGAGTCGTAGTTATGGATTTGTTTATAGTGAGCTGTGGCGATAGATGGTTGATGATGAATTGTGGAGAAGAATGACTGATGATGAGTTGAAATTTTCGGAGTTAATGGTGATTTATAGTAATGTATAAATAATGAATTACTTGTTTATGTGTTTACCACGATGTACAAACACCAGATTAAATTATAATTGAAAAAAAAACAAGCTTCGTCACGAATTGTATTGGTGAGCTGAGGAGTGTTGCCTAACCTGGTCTCTGGTGAGCTGAGGAGTGTTGCCTAACCTGGTCTCTGGTGAGCTGAGGAGTGTTGCCTAACCTGGTCTCTGGTGAGCTGAGGAGTGTTGCCTAACCTGGTCTCTGGTGAGCTGAGGAGTGTTGCCTAACCTGGTCTCTGGTGAGCTGAGGAGTGTTGCCTAACCTGGTCTCTTCTTCTTTGAGTTTGATGGATCTACACCCAGACATCAGACGAGCCTGGCCCCAAGACGTGCTCTGGGAGCATAACAACACTGGGAACTTATCAAAGGTATATCAGAGGTATATATCCCTATATCCCCCACCAGGTTGTTCCTATGGGTGAGTCTTCCACCTCAGTCAGTTCGTCAGAACTTTTTCATCTGATTTATTATAATTTTCATCCAGCCGGAGAGCGGAGAAATTAAATTTAATGCACAAATAACCCGCACATAGGCATTCTGTTAGTTTAAACTATGTCTTTATGCCTCAGGTGAGAGAATTCCATTTTAATTTCTCCCCAAGGGTTTACCAATTCCATTAAACCCCAGGTTTGCAATTCCATTAATCCATAGTCAAAGGGAATCCACTTCCATTAATTCCCTTCTCTTCTCTGGAAAAGGGTTTTAATCTTCCATTACCCCCCAGAGAAAGAGGATTTAATATTTCGTTAAACTTAAGGAAAGAGGATTCAGAATTGTCGAAAGGGGATTCGATCTCCCTGTAACCCCAAGGAGAGAGGATTTAAAACTTCAGACGTGTTGGCTAGCAGCCAAATATCTGGGTGTAACGTACCACGGGAATTACACCGGCGACACTGTCAGAGCATTAATTAGAGATATATTGTTCCCTGATCACGCAGAGAGTTCTGATTCACAGTCAGATAAAGAGAGCATAGTGTCACCATTAGGAAGTATGTCGCTAATTGATGACGTAGAAGTGAGAGCAACTCAGGCAGGAGTTTCTGAGCCTAGTGTTACTACTCAGTTCTGTCTCGCCCCTTCCCGCCTGTCTCAAACATTAGTACAGACTGTAGCTGGAAGTATGACGCAGCCTCATACTAGTAACGGTTATGCTACACCGGTATTTTTATATTTTCCGTCCAATAAGCCTCACATCTATAGTAGGCAAATTATTAGAATCAATTATAGCTGATATTATTAGAAGTCACCTTGAAGAACATAATTTGATTAATGAATCTCAGCATGGGTTCATGAGAGGTCGTTCCTGCCTAACAAATTTATTGACGTTTTTCAATAAAACATTTGAGGCAGTAGACAGTGATAAAGAATATGATATAGTTTACTTGGATTTCAGTAAGGCCTTCGATAGAGTACCTCACAAGAGACTCTTAAGAAAGGTGGCAGCTCATGGTATAGGAGGTAAAGTTCTAGCATGGATAGAGGCATGGCTTACCAATAGAAAGCAGAGAGTTTCCATTAATGGGGTCAAATCTGAATGGGGATTAGTCACTAGTGGCTTTCCACAAGGATCAGTTTTAGGCCCATTGCTGTTCATAATTTACATAAATGACCTTGATGAAGGAATTGCAAGTGACATGAGTAAATTTGCTGATGATACAAAAATAGGCCGTATGATTCATTCTGAGGAGGATACCAGTGAACTCCAGGAGGATTTGGACAAATTAATGTCTTGGTCTGAAAAGTGGCAGATGAAGTTCAATGTGGACAAGTGTAAGGTACTAACTACCTTGGTAATGAAAATATCCCTCGAATTTAAAAACTAGGTGAAGTAGAGCTTGATCATACAGAATGTGAAAAAGACTTGGGAGTCATGGTGAGCAGGAATCTAAAGCCAAGACAACAGTGCCTAAGTGTACGCAATAAGGCTAACAGATTACTAGGATTTATTTCAAGAAGTATAAGCAACAGAAGTCCAAAAGTTATTTTACAGCTCTATACATCACTAGTGAGACCTCATTTGGATTATGCAGCTCAGTTTTGGTCTCCTTACTACAGGATGGATATAGATTCATTGGAGAACATACAAAGAAGAATGACTAAAATGATTTACAGTATAAGAAATCTCCCGTATGAAGATAGACTTAGAGCGTTGAATCTCCACTCTCTGGAGAGACGTAGAATGAGGGGAGATATCATCGAGGTGTACAAGTGGATGATGGGCATAAACAAAGGAGATATTAATAAAATACTGAGGATATCGAACCAAGTAAGAACCAGAAATAACGGATTTAAATTGGATAAATTTAGATTTAGAAAGGACATAGGCAAGTACTGGTTTTAAGAACATAAGAACATAAGAAAGGAGGAACACTGCAGCAGGCCTGTTGGCCCATACTAGGCAGGTCCTTCACAATCCGTCCCACTAACAGAATATTTGCTCAACCCAATTTTCAATGCTACCCAAGAAATAAGCTTTGACAAATCTACCCACTCATGCGCGAGTCCCACTCAAATCCAACCCCTCTCACTCATGAATTTATCCAACCTAAATTTGAAACTACCCAAGGTCCTAGCTTCAATAACCCTACTAAGCAGACTGTTCCACTCATCAACTACCCTATTTCCAAACCAATACTTTCCTATATCCTTTCTAAATCTAAACTTATCTAACTTGAATCCATTATTGCGGGTTCTCTCTTGGAGAGATATCCTCAAGATCTTATTTATATCCCCTTTGTTAATACCCATTTTCCACTTGTATACCTCGATCATGTCTCCCCTCATTCTACGTCTTACAAGTGAATGTAATTTTAGGGTCTTCAATCTTTCTTCGTAAGGAAGATTTCTAATGCTATGTATTAATTTAGTCATTCTACGCTGAATGTTTTCTAACGAATTTATGTCCATTCTGTAATATGGAGACCAGAACTGAGCTGCGTAATCTAGGTGAGGCCTTACTAATGATGTATAAAGCTGTAATATAACCTCTGGACTTCTGTTGCTAACACTTCTTGATATAAATCCCAGTAATCTATTTGCCTTATTACGTACGCTTAGGCATTGCTGTCTTGGTTTAAGGTTGCTGCTTACCATCACCCCCAAGTCCTTCTCGCAATCTGTATGGCTAAGTTCTACGTTATTTAACTTATAAGTGCTTGGGTTATGGACACTCCCGAGCTTCAGAACCTTGCATTTATCTACATTGAACTGCATCTGCCACTTTTCTGACCACGAATTAAGTTTGTCTAAATCTTCCTGAAGTTCTATGACATCTATGTTTGAATCAATTATCCTACCTATCTTCGTGTCGTCGGCGAATTTGCTCATATCACTAGTAATTCCCTCATCAAGGTCATTGATATATATTATAAATAACAATGGGCCTAAGACTGATCCCTGTGGAACACCACTTGTTACAAGTCCCCATTCGGATTTAACCCCATTTATGCACACTCTCTGCTTCCTATTGGTGAGCCATGACTCGATCCATGACAGCACTTTTCCCCCAATGCCATGAGCTGCCACTTTCTTTAACAGTCTCTGGTGCGGTACTCTATCAAAAGCCTTACTAAAGTCTAAATAAACAATATCGAATTCTTTATCGTGATCAACAGCCTCAAAAGCTTTACTGAAGAAGGTTAATAAATTAGATAGGCAGGAACGGCCCCTCGTGAATCCATGCTGGGTATCATTAATCAAATTATGGTTATCTAGATGGCTTCTAATAATATCAGCTAGTTGTAGATGCGTGGAACAATCTTCCGAGTAGGGTGATAGAGGCTAGGACCTTGGGTGGCTTTAAAAAGAGATTGGACAAATATATGAGTGGGAGGGGCTGGGTTTGATTGGTGTCGTGAGTACGGGAATAAATTCTTAGGTAGTGGTGGTTTTGATAAGGACCTGCCTTGTATGGGCCATTAGGCCTTCTGCAGTGTTCCTCCATTCTTATGTTCTTATGTTCTTATGTTCTTTATTATAACACAACTTATTAATCTTAACAATTACCTGTTTATACTTGTACCTCAAATATGTGTTGTAAAAAATAGTTATAATTAATTTTAACATGGTGTGTGTGTGTGTTGTTGTTGTTGTTGTATTGTTGATAGTGTCTGCTGCTTGGTGTGTTTGTGTATCAGAGGAGAACTTTCCCAGCCTCCCCCGTCATGGGTCACGCTGGTTAACCTTACACACATTCATCTAATCCTGCCCAATGCTGCTGCTGCTGCAGTGTATTACATTAGTGTAATATACACTAACATCTACACATCACAGAACATCACAACACAACATTGTGTACTACAAATAAATAACAAAAAGGTACAATATCGTGACTGGAACAATACACAAATAACCCGCACATAGAAGAGAGGAGGTTACCACGACGTTTCGGTCCGACTTAGACCATTTACAAAGTCACACTAACAGAAAAGAGAGAAGAAGGGCCAGCAGACATTGACGGGACAAGAGAGGTAATATTGACTGATCTTCTGCTAAAACTGTCTACCCTACTTCTAACTTTCACAGTCGCCGTCTGGTTGAATCCTCCCTTAGACACAACTTTCCTAGTATGAATCTTAGTCGTGGCTTTGTCTCTGTAGATCCCTTCTTTTCCATTACATTGTAAAATGCTCCAAACTTCAGATCACCCGTGACTTAACCTGATTTTTTGTTCTCTTTCTCCCTCTTTCGTCTTTCTCCTTTGGGTTTTCTTTCTTCTGCCTTGGGTGTTTGGTCCTTTATTATTTATTTCCTCCTCTGTGTTTTTATTCCTACCTTGTGGGCCCCTAGCTCCTTGTGGGCCCCTAGCTCCTTGCAGTCCTCTCTTCTTAGTCTTTGACTGACTCCACTACTACTACTAATACTTCTACCTCTACCTCTCTACTTCCTTTCCTACTACCTCTCTTGTCCCGTCTCTGTTTTCTGGCCTGTATATACTGCCTCCTTCTCTCCTGTCTGTTAGTGTGACTTTGTAAATGGTCCAAGTCGGACCGAAACGTCGTCGCAAGTTCCCCTTTCCTATGTGCGGGTTATTTGTGTAACGTACTCTACTAGCGTAATATACACTAACATCTACACATCACATCACAACATAATGTACTACACTAGTATAATATACACTAACATCTACACATCACATCACAACATAGTGTACTACACAAGTATAATATACACTAACATCTACACATCACATCACAACATAATGTACTACACTAGTATAATATACACTAACATCTACACATCACAGTACATCGCAACATAATAAAGTATGGGATATATTACCAGGGAAGAGGCCTGGCCAGGCTGCAGCAGTCAAAGGATTGAGTTGTCTGACAATTGATGAAAATTAGACACATATGCACTATCTGGGTATCTTTAATGTAGACGTTTCGCCCTCCAGTGGCTTTATCAATACAAATTCTAGGACAAAATTTGAAGAGAGTAAAACTAAATACAAAAGATGAGATAATGTGTCAGTCAGCCTTGGAGTTGGTGTGAAGAGCACCGTAGACACCCACATGTTGCATATGTGTCTAATTTACATCTTGTCGGTATTGTATACGATTCATGTACAGTATTTTTTGTGTAGTGTTGGCGAATGTTTTGTGTGTCATTATAAATTAAGTGAATGATGTGAAAATTTGATGAAGTGATTATTGAGATGATTTATTTAATTGCTCAACGATTGCCACTGGCGCGTTATCTTTAACAAGATCAGTCACATTCTCACATCTTTCACTGTCAGTCTTCAAAAAATTTGGTAACCATTTTCCATCTTTTTTTTAGAGATTTTTAAAAAAATTTGGTCATCAAAAAATGTTTTTTTCCCCTTTCATTTCGTATGATATATATTTTTTTTTTGTATAGCTATTTAGAAAGTAAAATATCATAAAATATGTACGTATCTCTGTATACATACATGCTTGGGGTTTGATTTTGTGCATATTTGAGTTTTAAAAATAAAT
>WNWK01023518.1:0-30997 GCA_009830355.1 Cherax destructor
TTTTCCACCTTACATCAACAAACACGAGAAGGAAAAAGTTGCATAGTATCAACACTGTCACAGAGGGATAGGATCAATGAGGCTCGCAGATTTTAAGACAAAACGAAATACGTAAGTGTATGACGTCAGGGTTCCCAATATACTTCTGCGAACTGTTTTTCCTTTTAAATTATCTTCTACGAAATTAGTTTTCGAGTAATGATTAATATTTACCTGTAAAGTGAATGGTCGTGTATCCGTTCATAAAAGTGTCAGGAGAGGCAACATGAACACCATTGCCGTTGTTGTTTTTGAGCGCGGCTCAGTTTTGGCAGCTGCTATTTTGTTGCAGCAGCTTACTTTTTGCAGCAGCTGCTGTTTGTTGCAGCAGCTGCTACGTTTGTTGCAGCAGCTGCTACTTTGTTGCAGCAGCTGCAGTTTGTTGCAGCAGCTGCTCTTTTGTTGCAGCAGCTGCTTTTTGTTGCAGCAGTTTACGTTTGTTGCAGCAGCTGCTACTTTTTTTGCAGCAGCTGCTATTTTGTTGCAGCAGCTCCCTTTTTTTTGCAGCAGCTGCTACGTTTGTTGCGCAGCGGGTTTTTTTTGCAGCGCGCATTTTGTTGAACCAGCGCTACTTTGGGCGCAGCTGCTCTTTTGTTGCGCAGCTGCTCTTTTTTTCAGCAGCTGCTACGTTTGTTGCAGCAGTGCTCTTTTGTTGCAGCAGCTGCTACCGTTTTTGCAGAGCGTCTTTGTTGCAGCAGCTGCTATTTTTGGGGCCCAGCGCTGCCTTTTGTTGCAGCAGCTGCTACGCTTGTTGCGCAGCGGGCCCCTTTCCCTTGTTGCAGCAGCTGCTACTTTGGAACAGCTGCTTTTTTGTTGCAGAAGCTCTATTTTGTTGCAGCGCTAATTTTTTGGCAGCAGCTGCTTTTTTTGGCAACGGCTGCTATTTTTGTTGCAGCGGCTGCTACGGTTGCAGCGGCTGCTCTTTTTTGCAGCAGCTGCTATTTTTGCTGCAGCAGCTGCTACTTTGCAACCTGCTACTTTTATTCCGTTTATTTTGTTGCAGCAGCTGCTACTTTGTTGCAGTGGGCTATTTTTTGTTGATGGCTGCTACTTTCTTGCAGCAGCTGCTACTTTTCTTGAGCAGCTGCTACTTTTCTTGCAGCAGCTGCTCTTTCTTGCAGCAGCTGCAGGGCTGCTTTTTTTGTTGAAGCAGCTGCTGCTATTTATGCTCCTTTGTTTCGTTTTTTTAATCCTACTACTGATGCTGTTTTTGTTGATAGTACTGTTGCTTTTATTTTATTCTTAGTACATATATCACTCATCCTCCCCCAAAAATTTTATTTAATATATATATATATATATATATATATATATATATATATATATATATATATATAAATTTTGGGATTAAGTATCTGAGAGAGTTAGAGCTAAGGAAGGGTTAGAAATTTGTTAAGGACTTATGGAAGGAGGGGAATATAAATGTGTAAATTCAAGGATTATGTGGATTAAAATAAGGGTCGGATGCGAAAATTGGGGCATGATAAGCGTGTATGCACCTTGAGAAAGAGGAGGTAGAGGGGGGAGAGATTTTGAGAGATGTTAAGTGAATGTATGGGAAATTTTTAACCAAGTGAGAGAGTAATTGTGGTAGTGGACCTAAATGTAAAGAGGAGAAACATGTAGAGAGGGTGTAGTAGGTAAGTTTGGGGTGCCAGGGGTAAATGATAATGGGAGCCCTTTGATTGAACTTTTTATAGAAAGGGGGGTTTAGTTATAGGTAATACATATTTTAAAAAAAAGAGGATAAATAAGTATACAAAATATGATGTAGGGCGTAATGACAGTAGTTTGTTGGACTACGTATTGGTAGATAAAAGACTGTTGAGTAGACTTCCCGGATGTACATGTTTATAAAGGGGCCCCAGATATATCAGATCACTTTTTAGTTGTAGCTTCAGTGGGGGGTAAAAGGTAGATGGGATCAAAGGGAAAATAGAAACAGTAAGTAAAGAGAGGTGAAGGTTTATAAACTAAAAAGGGGGCAGTTAGGGTAAGATATAAACAATATTGGAGGATAGATGGGCTAGTGAGAGTGTAGGCAATGGGGTCGAAGATGTATGGAGTAGATTTAAAAATGTAGTGTTAGAGTGTTCAGAAAGAAGTTTGTGGTTACAGGAAAGTGGGTGCGGGAGGGAAGAAAAGGATTGGTGGAATGATGATGTAAAGAGAGTAGTAAGGGAAAAAAAAGTTAGCATATGAGAGGTTTTTACAAAGTAGAAGTGATGCGGGGGGGGAAGAGTTTTGGAGAGAAAAAGAGGGTTAAGAGAGTGGTGAATCAATGAAAAAAGAGAGCAAATAAAGAGAGTGGGTGAGATGTTATCAACAAATTTTGTTGAAAATAAAAAAAAAATTTTTGGGAGTGAGATTAATAATTTGGGAGGAAGCCTAGGGAACAAATGGATTTGACAGTTAAAAATAGGAGGGAGAGTTATTAAATGGAGATTTAAAGGGGTAAAAGGGAAGATGGAGGGAATATTTTGAGGGGATGAAAATGTTGATGAAGACAGGGAAGCTGTGATTTGTTTATAGGGCAAGGAGGAATAACATCTTGTGGGAAATTGGAAGAGCCAGTTGTGAGTGTGGGGGAAGTTCGTGAGGCAGTGGGTAGAATAAAAGGGGGTAAGGCAGCTGGGATTGATGGGATAAAGATAGAAATGTTAAAAGCAGGTGGGGATATAGTTTTGGGTGGTTGGTGCTATTATTTAATAAATGTATGGAAGGGGTAAGGACCTGGGTTGGCAGAGAGCGTGTATTGTTCCTTTGTATAAAGGCAAAGGGGAAAAAAGGAGTGCAAAAATTATGGGGGAATAAGTCTGTTCAGTGTACCTGAAAAAATGTATGGAAAGGGTTTTTTTGAAAGAATTAAAGTGGACAGAGAGCAGGATAGCAGATGAACAAGGGGGCTTTGGGAAAAGGAAAGGGGTGTGTAGACCAAGTGTTTACAGTGAAACAAAAGGTGAACAGTATTTGGATAAAGGGAAAGAGGTTTTTGTGGCATTTATGGATTTGGAAAAGGCTATGATAGGGTGGATAAGGGGCAATGTGGCAGATGTTGCAGGTGTATGGAATAGGAGGTAGATTACTGAAAAGCAGTGAAGAGTTTTTATGAGGATAGTGAGGCTCAGGTTAGAGTTTTAGGAGGGGGGGGGACTATTTCCCAGAAAAAGTGGGCCTTGAAAGGATGTGTGATGTCACCGTGGTTGTTCAATATATTTATAGATGGGATTGAAAAAGAAGTGAATGCGGGGTCTTGGCAAGAGGTGTGGGGTTAAAAGATAAAGAATCAAAACAAAGTGGGAGTTGTCACAGTTGTTTTTTGCTGATGACACTGTGCTTTTGGGAATTCTGAAGAGAAGTTGCAGAGGTTGGTGGATGAATTTGGTAGGGTGTGTAAAAAAAAGAAAATTGAAAGTGAACATAGGAAAGAGTAAGGATAACAAAAAAATTAGGTGACGAAAAATTGGATATCAGATTGGAGGGAGAGAGTATGGAGGAGGTGAATGTATTTAGATATTTGGGAGTGGACATGTCAGCAGATGGGTCTTGAAGGATGAGGTGAATCATAGAATTGATGGGGGGAAAATTAGTGGAGCACTTCGGAGTGTGTGGAGACAAAAAACTTTGTCCATGGAAGTAAAAGAGGGGGAAAGTATGGGGTATGGTTATACCAACACTCTTATATGGGTGTAAAACATGGGGGAAATGTTGCAACTAGGGAAAAGGGGGAGGCAGTGGAGATGTCATGTCTGAGATCAATGTGTGGGTGAATATAATGCAGAGGGAAATTTGGGTTTGGAAATTGGGGGGAGGTGCGGGAAATTTCAAAACTTTTATCCAGAGAGCTGAGGGGGGGGATTGTTGAGGTGGTTCGGACATGTAGAGAGAATGGGGGAAAAGGGCAGGGTGACTTGAGTGTATAAATCTGAGTGGAGGGGAAAGGGGGGGTAAAAGGGGCGGCCTAGGAAAAGGGTTGGGGGGGAGGGGGGAAAGGAGGTTTTTTGTGCGAGGGGGTTGGACTTTCAGCAAGCATGTGTGAGCGTATTTGATAGGAGTGAATGGAGACAAATGGTTTTTTTAAAACTTGACGTGCTGTTGGAGTGTGAGCAAAATAACACTTATGAAGGGATTTTAGGGAAACCGGCCCGGCCGGACTTGAGTCCTGGAGATGGGGGGGGACAGTGTCTGCACTCTGAAGGAGGGGTGTTAATGTTGCAGTTTTTTTAACTGTAGTGTAAAAACACCCCTCTTGGGAAAAGTGATGGAGTGAATGATGATGAAAAATTTTTTTTTTTCGGGGCCCCCCTGCCTTGGTGGGGAAACGGCCGATGTGTTTTTTTTTAAAAATATATATATATATATATATATATATATATATATATATATATATATATATATATATATATATATATATAAAAAAGAGAGAGAGAGAGAGAGAGAGAGAGAGAGAGAGAGCAGTGCTCAGCGGAAGTCACTGGCTGCAGTAAAGAATCTATGATAATGTTAGTTTTCTCTCTTGGTATCCTGCTTTTCACAATTTTTTCGTTTTAAAATATATTTAGTCTGTTTTTGTTTTAATTGTTAAAAAATTGATATACATATATAGTATGACTGGTCAGTTGTTCCCTTGAACGAATCTACCTGGACTTCCTACATATTTCTACAACATTTGCAAGCTCCCGATGATGTGTTGATTGTAACACGAAGGCCTAGAACTATCATTCAACCCCCCCGTGGTTGTTTGGCATCTTGTATCCGTGTTCCCGATTATTGCATATCTATATATTCTTATAAGCAAACGTGATATAAATCACTTCTATCAGCCGAGAAAATGAGAGGCCAAGAGCTGGAGTCCAACGCTTTCAATACAACTAGGTAATTAGACAAAATGAAAAACACTGCATCTAAATATATTACAATTTCTTCATATAGTGAATAGTGCTCATCTCTCCCCTTTTCCTCTACAAAGTTTATTACAAGTTTTAACTTCTTCCTAAACTTCATAAAATGACTTTTCTAGTTTTTTCAACAAGTGAATTACCTCATTGAACAATTGATTTTATTATAAAACATGTTTATAATAACGCCCTTTGAGTGTAACGACACAAGGTCATTATTGATTATTAATCGAGACGGATTTCCTCTTAAAGTAATGCGTTCGAATATAAATCCGCTACGCTTGAATCAATCTAATTCATTAAACTTACTTTAACTATTATATTTTCTCGTCTCAGGTATATTTAATGATGTGTAATGGATGGATAATTGTGATATTTTGGCTCAAAAAAACAAGAATAGAAATATCTTTTTCTCGTGAATGTTTATGTGGAAATTTGTGGTACGTTCGAATATATTCATTCGACTTCTGTTACTGGAAATGATATTTCTTTGTGAGTTTTAGAGAAAATAAATAACAACTGCATCAAGAGTTTTTAGATATATAGAATGATGGTAAGTATCAAGCACAATACTCATATATTACTTTAGTTTGATATGTACATATTTTTAACTTTGCTTTTAGTTCGGAAAATTCATGAGTAATTGCAGGCAGTGAGGTGTTGGTTATTTTCATAGATTTTCTTGTTTATCATAACAGTAGTGTCGCCGGGCGTTGACTACATACACTTAAAAGTTCTGCAGAGTCAGCGGGAAACAAGTGGCTTAATTTACAACGATCAGATTAGCGAAAAAAGGTGCCTGAAAACTGTATTGAGGAAAGAGAGATCTGCCCATCTGTCTTGACACTGGGTCGGGCTGCCAAATTTCTCAAAAATCACCGTAAGTTTTAGTAAGTAAGTTTATTCAGGTACAGGTACACATAAATACAGTTACATAAATTATCATACATAACACCATATGTGTAGATTACCCAGGATAACCCAAAAAGTCAGTGACTTTTTCCACTGGGGCCCTTGATTATTATGTTGCTTCATGGATATCAATTTGTACATGGTGACACGACCTCCATGTAATTCATTAACATTAAATTAAAACCTGTGAGTTGGTTGTGGGGGACTTGACAATGACCTAATGGGAAAAATATCACTTTGTCTTGACTTTTTGGGGGTTTTCCTAAGTAATTTAAAATGTTACTATGTATGATAATTTGTGTAGCTTACCTAAATAGACTTAATTCCTCAGATCACTCATGTCACATTGTTTGTGCTTTAAGGACTGTGCATTGACTTAAAGGTAACCATTTAATTTTTTAGGGATTCTGTTGGTTTATTGGGTAGTCTTTTAAGGAGAAGGCACATTCCTGAAAATGGGTTAGTTGATGTTAGGTAATGGTACCCCAGTGAAAATGTCTTATCCTAGTTCTAGGTGAGTACAACTAGATGCATCTGTCACGCATTCAGCAGACAGAGGATCGAGCCTCCACCACCAGGTCTTGCACTGAATGACCCACAAGGGTTTAGCACTTAACATGGATTAAACTACAAATTATCTTATCCTAGATTAATTTTGCATAACTTACTATTTTATATCATTGTAACATCTGTGTGCCCTCAGGATCATTGTAGTAATTTTGTATGCTATGTATGCAAAGCTTAAATTGAAATTTAATGCTTTAAATCCTTTTAAGGAATTGTAGACATATCCTAGGTTGTCATCATAAAATGTCATTTTATGTATCTATGATGAGTATGTATATACAATAATTATATTTAGAATGCAAATTACTGGGTTATCCTAGGTAATTTATGCTATGTATGATAAATTGTACTTCTGTTGTTTGCTTGAATCTAAATAAACTTGATGCAAATAGAAAAGGCCAAATATGTGGAATAATTTGGGAGATAAATTAAAAAATTGTTACTTAATGATTTTGAGCAATATCTTGAGTGTGTGTTGCTTAATGTATTTTCCTGAAACAGTTTCTAATGACACAACTTTAGAGGTGTAATGTTGGCATTAAAGTGACCCAACACTAGATAGTGTACATAATGTGAAAAACCCATATACATAGTTTTAAATTCTTTCAACAAACCAGCTGTATCCCACCAAGGTAGGGTGGCCCAAAAAGAAAAACGAAAGTTTCTCTCTTAAAATTTAGCAATATATACAGGAAAAGGGATTACTATTCCCTTGCTCCGGCATTTTTAAATTTCCTCTTACAACACACATGGCGTACAGAGGAAGAATTCTTTCCACTTCCCCATGGAAAATAGTTTAAATAGTGATTGTATTTAAAATGTATCTTTAACATCAGTAATGAAAAGGGAAGTTGAGATTACTATATCAGTATAAATAGTCTCCTACTTGCCAAATACTGAAATTTTTTTACCAAAAATAATGTATGATCTAGCTTGTTTCTAGATTCAAAGTGGGGGAAGTAGTATACAACTGGCTGGGCATTTCAATGCAATTAGGTTAGTTTGCTA
Organism: Cherax destructor; assembly: GCA_009830355.1. Classification (NCBI taxonomy): domain Eukaryota; kingdom Metazoa; phylum Arthropoda; class Malacostraca; order Decapoda; family Parastacidae; genus Cherax; species Cherax destructor. The sequence continues at coordinate 7,425 of WNWK01023518.1, forward strand.
GATATGTAATAAATTCTTTTGTGATAAATGGGGAAAGAATAGAGAACTGTTAACAAATAAAACGAGGTTCTCTTGATGAACTTTTGTTCAAACAATTGTATAACAATCTTGTATTAATTGGGATAATGTATTTTATGATGTAAATTGCCTAGACTCCTTTCCTAAAAATGTAGAGATATGGGCTCTTATGAAGAAAATACCCAAGTTTCTTAATTTCATTTTGTGTAAATCTTTGTATTTCAGGAATTTATATATTTTCTATGATTTCCCCTAGATTATGAAAGATTAGACCTTGGTAAGGTATTCGGAGGTTGCCTATCCTCCTCGGCAAATCTCCATACCTGTACATTGCTGGTTGTGTGCATCATCGTAGACCCAATGCCCATCTACTCTTCAACAATGGCTGGTGATGTGTGGGGCCAATGGTTTCTTGCTGCATCACTCAACAGCCGCACAGGTGAGCCTTTCATTCCTGCTAACTTTTTTTATTTTTTACTGTAGCATTTAAGTTTAAAATATTAAATCTTTCATCTGTAATTTGCTACAAATATCTAAAATATCTTTTATATTTGAGGAAATGTTTTCCAGGAGAGGATGAAAGTTTATTTTAGTAAGCTATAGCTGAAGATATTTTATTACCTAACAACTGAATTTGTGTTACTTTCCACACTTCGTCCACTTTTGGTTTTTTAATTTAACCTTCCTAAAATCCTGTATCTGACTGGTTTTCTTCGTTGATAGCCCAGTTAACCCAGCTAGTAAGGGGCTTTTAGGACCTTACAAAGATGCTGTTTTCCATTTTTTTTTTTTTTTTTTTTTGGGCACCTTGTTTCCTCTGGTAATTACAATTTGGCAAGATCACCCTAAATACGTATCAACTAAAGAAATTTCAGATACTTCAGTGTTAAAACTCTTGAATGAGCACCTGAAACTTTCATAGGTGCAGTCTTTGAATTTCGGTGTCCTGATAGCGTCGTGCAGGAGTAGACTTAGGGATCACCTTTTCGGCCAGGCAATCTTGAAGGAAGTTGTGTCTGTTGCGAAGGCTGTGAGCGCGAAGAAGGGTGTCCAAATAGCGTCTGCAAGAAATGTCCATTTTGTTGCGGTGTCCGACAGAATGTAAAATATTGGTAGAATTACCGACAATATGTTAAGTAAAAGGACACAAATGCAAATTATGAGCCCTGGAGGGGTTTTTACTGCAGGATCATAAAAGCCAAGCAATGTGGCTTCCTTAAATGATTCTGTTTTCCCCTTCTCTAAAATGTGACCCAAAATAATTTGTCAACTCAGTAATACTGTACCTATATATATTACTGGACAATGATATACAGTGAACCCTCGGTTAACGAATACCCAAAATCGTGCAATTATGTAAGTATAATTTTGTAAGTTCTTGTGGAAGTGTAGTTTTGGGGGTCTGAAATAGACTAACCTACATGACATTATTTCTTAAGGACGTAAAATTCGTTCGGTAATGGCACTTGAGCAGGCTTCTGCAATAAATTTTTTTCGTTAACCGAGGGTCCACTGTATAGTGTTAGGAGCTTTCTTCTGCATCTTGCTTTGCCCCAGATTCAGCCTGGTCACACAGGATCTTTACAGTTGTGAGCTGAACAATGGACCATTTGCTAAGAGACAATTCTTGTTGGTTTGGCTATTGTCAAGGGAAAGTTATCCTTTTAAGACCCATAGGATACTGTGAAAAAGATGGCTGCTTTCAAACACACAGGTGAGAAAGCAGATAACACTGAACATGAAAAAGTTGAAAGACACATTTAAAGGGAGGAGAGATAAAATTAACTGCATTTTGAGTGGGTAATTCAGAGCTATATAAAATGCAGCACATTTGAAAAGTGGTACTTAAGTGCTGAGTTTCCAAATATGGGAGAGCCCTGCATATACAACATCTTTTTAGTGTTCCATGGTTTTGTTGGCTTCAAATTGAGCCATTGTTCATTTATGTTCCACCTGCTGGCAATTATTGGCAGGTGGAACAATGGCTTTACTTGAAAGCCAATGGAAATGTGGAACACCAAAAATAGGGGCTGTATATGAGGGTCCCTCCCGTAAATGAAACAGTGAAGAAAAAAAGGGTACCGTACCTCTAATTTTGGTGTCCCTAATTGTTGTAGTATGAACCTTTATGATTTAGCTCCCGTTTTTTAAATTCTTTATACAGTAATAATTTGCTTTCCCATCAGTAGTTCCATGGGCAAGCCTATGATAACAGTTTGTTGCCTCATGAAAATGGGATTTTCCAATTCATCTTATAGTCAAATGTATTATAAACGTTGGGGTCCCCTTGGTGTTTGTGGGTTCAGTATTACACCCCCACATTTCATTCAGGCTGTTTGTACATTCTGCATGTCAGCTGCTTTCATAATGTATTTCTAATATGCAGAGTTGGAACCAGTCATACCAGCTTTTTCCAGGTATGTATTATAATAGTATATACAGTGTACGTATATATATTGTGCCTGCATATACTACTTCATATCTTGTGGCTTTTAAGCACTTGTTGCAGTTCTGATGTTTGCCTGGGTGAATGTTAGCAGTGAAGTATATATTGCACGTTTTTAGGTCAGCAATTTCACCAACTTCAGGTGGGGATAATGTACAGCAATATTCTAAAAGTATGCGCACTTTAAAAAAATTGGCTTAGCATCTTGTTTGAAAAGGTCCTGTATTAGCTTTTTTGGTAATCATGATGGTTATTATTTTGTATTTAGAGTAAGATCTTCCATCATAATGCTTCTTTCACTGTGATTTTATTTGTAGTTTTGTACTTTATTAATTTTTGAAAAAATTCTTGAATAAAGAATAAGATATTTTCCTTTGTGTGGCTCACTAGATTTGGTTTATGTTGCCTTTCAGGTTTACTGCATTCTTAGCAGTGCAATTCTTGCAGATCCTAGTATGATCAACAAAGGATGTTAGAAGCTGCGATTTTTCTTATGCTGAAGTGAAAGTAGAGGCATGATGAGTATTATTCCTTGAGGAACAGCTTTCACAGTGGAGGAATCTAATTTCATATGATTGCCTATTACTCTTTGTAATTGGTATGCTAGAAAGTTAAAAATCCATTTTCTCAATTCAATAATTACCCCGTATTTTGTACAATTATACATTAGTCATTTTTTTTTTAAAAAGCTTTCAGAGGTCTATGTATAGTAAAATGACTTTTTCTAATCTTTCATTACAGTAAATATTATGCCAGTAATCCAGTAGTTGTAAAGCTAGACCATTATTTGCTGGGGAAAATAAACATTTCTGCCATTTCAAAAAAGTATGAATTTGCCCATGCAAATTGATTGTAATTTAGTAATTTATTTCTCCCTGACAGATGGCTTCTAGTAAAGTGCTATTCATTTTCAGATCATGTACTGTTCATTACCACATTTTCTCTAGCATTAATATGGCTACCTCAGCTTCTATTTCCTCCTACCTCTCAGACTTGCTATAATATAATATCTTTTCTACAAATACATGTACAAGTATACAGGCCTAGCTAACATTAGTGACATATAGAAAGCAGTTTGTTATGCAGGCATTTTGGGAAAATTAGGTCATTTTTGTCCCAGGATGCGACCCACACCAGTCGACTAACCCCAGGTACCCATTTTATACTGATGGGCGAATATAGACAACCGGTGTAAGGAAACATGCCCAATGTTTAAACCCCTCCCCCGGAAATCGAACCCGGACACTCGCCGTGTGAAGTTAGTTTTGCCACCAGGCCACGGGGCACTTCTATACAGTCCACTTTACCTTTCAATGCTTTCCCCAGGACAATTGTAGAACACACATCAAGGGAGGTGTCTTGATGTTGGTGAGAGTTCTTTGTGAAGAATTGAAGCTATCCTTTAAATTTCCTTGCATCAAACATGATTGCTTCCCCATTTCCCAGGTGCTGTAAGATCCCCTATGGGTTTAACCCTTTCACTGTCCCGACGCCTGATCTGAAACTTGTCCACAGTGTCCAAGAATTTAAAAAAAAAAAAAAAATTTTTATGAAATATTGGAGAATCTTTTTCTGAATGTAATAAAACAAAAAGTACGAAATTTGATGGAAATTTGACAATTACGCTGTTGTGAATTTTGCTGTCAGTGATATTTATGCATCAGCGATTTTGCCCTTTGAGTCCCCTTTTAGGCCAATACATTCTTCCGGTTGACCAAATTCTTAGCTATTTTCGCTAGTATGTCTTCCATTTTATCAATTGAGCACAAGAAATCACCCAATCAACTATATTTCGACTCCCAATAAAGTGATCAGAAATTGGTAATTTCGCCAGTTCCACACAAATAGACAAGTTCTTTTTGCTCACCAAGTTTTCTTAAGCAAAAGTGGTAAGATATTAACCCTTTGACTGTTTAAGTGTATATACATCTTACGAGCCAGTGTTTCGGACGTATATATCTCGAAAATTCAAAGCGACTTCAAATCGAGTGGGAGAAAGCTGGTAGGCCCACATATAAGAGAATGGGTCTGTGGTCAGTGTGCGCTGTATAAAAAAAATCCTGCAGCACGCAGTATAATAGAAAAAAACCCCGGGCCGTTTTTTTCGATTTAAACGCTGACTTTGAGGTGTATTTTCGTGGTCTCTTTTTAATAGAATGGAAAACATGTTACAGAAATAGAGATGATTTTGATTAGTTTCATGATGAACATTACCTTGAAATTGAGCTCAAAGTAGTGGAAATGTTCGATTTTGCCAATGTTCAAGAGTACACAAATCACGCCATGCGTCCCAAAACACGTCAACTGGCGAGTCTAATATTCTTACACAAGTGCACTGATATTATTTATACCATTTTTTCAATAATGCAATAGTCTGCATAACAGTAAATCTTCTATTTTTGTGTGAATAAAAATCAAAATAGAAAGCAAGAGTAATATAATGAACAGAGAAAATCTTATTTTAGTGCCAGGAATGTCTGTATTGTTTATTCTGGACCCTATTTTGAAATCGACATCTTTTTTTATTTTGCATGAAATTGGCCAAATTGCCAATTTCTGACCACTTTTTGGGGAGTTGAAATCGGTAAATTGGTGGTTTCTTGTACTCAATCGATAGAACAAATGAGTTCTAAAGAAATAGCTATGAGTTTGGTCGACTGTAACAATGGAATTGGCCCAAAATAGGGCTCAGTCAGCGAAATCGCCGCTGCGTATGAGTATATCGCCGACATCGCTAACTTCGCGAGAGCTTAATTCCCTAAGTTTTCCATCAGATTTCGTACTTTTGGTGTCATTACCATCGGAAATGATTCTCTATAATTTCATAAGAATTTTTTTTTTTCCAAAATTTTGCAACAGAATGACAGTTTCAGACTGGGGCCTCCGACAGTCAAAGGGTTAAATAGGGAGATTGAGTTATTGAGAGTATCTTAATGAGTTTAACCTGGACGATAATGGGCAAATGTTTGGGGCAGTGAATAATAGGGTTTAACAAGGAAGAGCCACCATCCCTTTGTTATTTTACATGGATTTTTTATTTTTTATTTTTATAATTATTATTATTTATTATTATTATTATGAGGGGTAGAGCAAAATCTATTACTGTTGCCTTTTTCCTGTGTCCAGTGACTTGAGGCTTATTGGGTTACTATGTCCGAGGGCAAATGTAGTTTTCCCAAGATTCCTTTATTTTCATTTTATCAGAAATCAGTTGTGTGTAAGTCTTGTTTTACCTTTTCCATGGTGTTATCTACTCTTGCTCTTAGCCTTGTTTTTCACTCTTGTCCATGTAAGCTTGGCATCCACCATACAAGTGACTAGACTGTATACAATGAGTACTTGCTGATCTTCTCTGACCCATTGTACTTGGCCATACCTCTCATCTATGACCACTGTTTTCTTAATGTTCCATGCTCATATTACTTATTCCTCTCAGTAATTAAGTCATTCATTTCTTTTGTACTTCATGCCATTAAAGCAAACAAAAGTATGAACCAATTGAAATGTGAAAAGATTGAATAAAATATAAACAGACATGCTGTATAATAAACTAGCTAGTATAACAAATGAGCAGGTATATAATTAAAATATAAGAGAACTACTGAATTTGCACAAGTCAGGCACTAGAATACTGAACACTTTGGTAGTGTAGTATACAGTGGACCCCGGTTTACGTACTGCTCCAAACTCGAGCAATTATGTAATTTTTTTTGAAAGTGTTTTGTAAGTGTTTTTTTGGGGTCTAAAAGGACTAATCTAATTTACATTATTCCTTATGGGAAAAATTTGTTTGGTAACGGCACTTGAACAGCATTCTGGGCAATTACTTAATTACGTAAACCGGGGTACCACTGTATAGAATGTGATGTTTGCTCTTGTTAATCATTTGTTTCCTATGTTTGCATTACTTTTTCTTAGGCTAAATCGTATACCAAATTTTTTTTTGTTTTACAGCGTGGGGTCGGCGTATAGACCCTCCATGTTTGGAGAACCAACCAACTTTGTTCACACGGGACACATGGGCTCGGTGATGTTCAGATGGGAAAAACCAGTTAGCCCAGTTCAGTCCCAGATGAAAAGTAAAGGAGGTTAGGCGCTCCCACAAATCACATGATGCAGTTGTCCCGGTAAAAAGAACTAAGTATGTCCCAGGTCATTGTTTTCTTTAACTGACTTTATCAAATTAAACTTTTTCCCATTGTATGTGAAATTACCTAACTTGTAGAACCTGTATTTACAGAAAGGGTTAAATATGTACTGTCTTCATGAATTTTTTTTTTTTTTATTTTATTTAAAACAGTACATACAATACATGTCATGAAAAAATGCTTTTGAAACATAAAAAACCCTCACCCTACCAAAAAACGAAACACAAATATAATCAATCTCCCGTAACCTATATCTAGGTTGTCATATTTACTGGAAAATATCTGTAAACTACAAACTGCAGAAAAAACGATACACAAAACAAAAACTGCCTTTACCTAACCACACCTCAATACCCATCTCCTGCTCACATGGTAAAAAAAATTAAAACCCACAACTGCCTTAAAAAAAATTAAACATCAAAACATTCCATAAACACACAGGAAACAATACTGTCTCTGCAAAATTCTTACCCAAACAGCCCGAAGACCGGGTATCCTGTAATACACCAAATAACATGAAACCATTACATTACCATGTACCTTGAAAACCCCCCTTCCTTTCCCTTTTTTTTTTTTTTCTTTTTTAAAAAATCCCCTTTTCGAGACTGCGTAAAAGTCATAATACAAGTCTCAAACAAAATCTTATTAAACTTGAAATTGTGTACTACCCTAACCCCCCCCCCTTTTAAAAACATATCTCAATACAACTGTAAAACTTCATCTATATTATATAAAAAACAAATTTTTCTTTTACAAAAAACCCTCGAACAAAACCCCAACACCCAAAAACCCCATTACTAATATTAATCAAAATTAACTGTCATTAAAAGTAAGCACCACTATATTACATTAAAGATAAATAAGATAAAAAAAGCTAACTCTTAAAAAAGTCGGGAGCCTTATTTTAACCTACTGCTGAAACCACAACAGTGCTCCAAACCGGGTACATCAAATAAAACCTCCCCATACCCATACATTTAAAGGTTTACCCCACCATGTCATGCTTGCCAAGCTTCCTTAAAGCAGACAAAACACACAAATTCCCCCGGTGGTAGCTAAAAGTTAACAAAAAGGAAAACATATTTTCTCCCCCACACACGCACCCAACATACATCCAAACACCCCGTAGAAAAATGTCCATACACCAACACACGGATCTCACTCCACAGGGGGCATCTCTAATAGAGATTTTCCCAATATTTTATTTTTTTTTTTTAATATAGTAAACAAGGTTTCTTTGACTCGAAAACCCCCCTAAGAGTTTATGAGGGCCCCGACGTAAGAAAACAGGCAAGTTTCCCCCTTATGCTCCCAACACCCCCTTCCCCCAAAAACCCTTTTTCCAACCTCATAACTACTGATTAACAAAAAAAATTTTTTTTTTTTTTTTATTATTGAAAGCAGAGCACCTGAAACCTGAAGCATCAAAAAAAACCATCCTCATTCCCCCTTACACCCCTGCTCCCCTAATAAAACCATACCTCACACACACTCTCATGTTAGTCCCCCCCCCCTCCCCAACAAAAACGAACAGTGGGGTTTCCCTTTAAACCCAAGGAAACCCCCAACACCACCTTCCTGCATACACCTCTTGATTCGACATCTCGTCTATAGAATCCTGCCGCCATAGCTCTAATCGGACAGCACCCTGCTCCTCTCCCCATGCACCACGAGATGTAAAATGTCTCCCCCACTAAATATGCCCCCCCTTCTTACATCCTCAGGACACGCCTCAACATCCAAACTTAACCCCCTGGGGGTTGACAAACCCCCCCCCCCCTCCCCTTTTAAAAACCCCCACTAAACCATTCCCTCCCCCCCAACTCCTCACAAAAGTAAATAACGTGATACGCAGTTTCAACCCACCGCATTTCAGGCACAACCCCCCCCTTATATGCCCATTCTCCACAATTGTGCCCTTGATCCCAAAAATGCCTAAAAAAAACCTATCCCCTTTTTTTCCCGTCCTGGGTGGTATACGCAGCCTCTTCATCAATACACCCCAATTTTCCCAATTATCTTTGGGAAAACCCCTGACCCCTGCACTATCTCTTTCCCCCCTTACTCTACCCAACTTACTCACCTTCACCCTACCTGGCCCCTGACAACTGAAAGGTATCTAAAAATATCCTCACAATGCAATAAATCTCTACCCTTCCACCACCTGCGTACCTCCCCCAACCCTCCCCCTCGCCTCCCCCCCTTCCCCCCCTACTAAAAATTCTGTTTACGTATATACTTTGAAGCCTTCTCCCCAATGGTATCAACCCCATACCCCCAACGGCCCCCCCCGCTGTCACTATTTCCGCCCCAACCATGCCTCCCATAGCTCCAAATGTATCTATAAACCCTTCCCGTCAACCTTCTTATGTCACACTCCCGTAAAAGGGATAAACAGTGCCACAAACCACAGTTTACTAAAAATTAGGCATTCACTCCACTGCTCTTTGTAAAAAGTTACCTCCCCAGGACTGAAACCACCTAACCTACCTACCCTTTGTTCACCACTAACTCAATTTAAGTCCCTTCCAACTGACTACTATGACAAAAAATAACATTTTTTTAAGCTATCAACACACATCCACCCACCCCCCCCAACGGCCCACCCCCCCCGAACCTACCTCCAAAAACCTGATTTCCTTTTTGATGCCCACCCCAGTAGCCCCCCCAAACACTTCTTAATCTTATTAACATTTCCAAACCCTCACTACTCCCACCATAATTGTAGTGTCATCAACAAACCCTACTATGCCCATTACACAACCCCATTTTTCATCCCCATCCCTCCCCCCTCATGAACCAACTTAAAAAGGGGTCTTGCAGACCCCCAAAAAGGATGGGGACAACCCTGCCTCAGACCCCTCTCAAACCTCACCTGAACCCTAACCTGCCTTTAAACCTGGCCCCTCCCCAAAGGGCACCATCATCAAGGTTCTTACCCACCTAACTACCCGCCAAACCCCTGCCTCCCTAAGATCTCTATAACATCCCCTGTCTACACTATCGTACGCCTTTTCCCCAATCTAACCCCAGAAACCCTCCCCCTTCCTTCAGTTCCACGAAAGTCTTAATTCTTCTATGCCTCGTCCTAATACTACATCCTGGTATACCAAACTGACTGCCCTCTAAAACCTTCTCCAACACCCTTTTCATCCTATTCGCTAATATCTTGGAAAAAATCTTGTAATCAGAGCATAACAGTTTTGCCCTATACCCCCCAAAACATCACTGTCCTTGCCTTTTTGGGACTAACACCCCCACCCCCCGTCCTCTGCCCCCTTTCCTTTTCCCCTATCCTTCATTTGATTCATCACCTTTATAAAACATCCTTCAAAACATCCCAATGACATCGTAAAATCCCCAGGTAACCCATCCCCCCAGGTGCCCTTCCCCCTCGTAACCCCTTTAACTGCTTGCCATACCTCTTCAATTTATTCTTCCACCTAACCCCTTCCCATCCTCCTCCCTAACCTCTCCTGAATGCTCTCTATCACAATCCCCCCACAAACCTCATCCCTCCTCTACCCATGAACTTATTCTGAAACCAATCCTTGCAAAACACACATCCCATCCGTAGTTCTTAACACCTGACCTTTATGATAACCCCCCAATCTCCTCCTCTACCTTCAACGCCATTATTGTCATGCCTGTTCTACGTGTCCTAAATCTCCTCAAAACAGTACCCGATGGCCTATCACCCCTAACACCCCTTCTAATTGACTACGAACCCTTATCGCCCCAAAAAATTCATTCTGAATATCCCTTTTGTCTACCCTTAAGATATATTTCCTGTTGATGACACCCCCCTCCTCCACCACTATAACAATCCGTAACCTCCCCTTCCCAAAAATCCCTGTAACCCATCCCATACCTAGCCTCCTCAACCCCTTCACACCTATAATAACCCTCCTGCCTCCTTTGCCATCAAATTCCACCACTTCCCAATGTCACTGCCCTACCCCCCCCCCAGAACCCCCCCCCACCAAGCCTCGAAACCCCCCCGATCTCCCTCTCGTTTCAGCAAACTAACATTCAACTTCCACAAGTCTGAAAAATTTTAAAAGCACCCACCCACCCCCAACACACCCCCACACCCCCTGCCCCAAAAAAAATCTTGAAAACCCAAACCCCATTCCTTTTAATAAATTTTTCCCCCCCCACCTCTTCCCCCCGAAAAGTCCCCCTCTCCTCTCGGTTCTCGTCATTCCTCCTACACAATTCCGGTCTCCGCGTCCGTTCCCCGGAAGCCCCCAATCATAAATAAATAATCCCTCAGAAATCCCCCCTTTATACTAGGCACATTAACCGCTGGCATATAAAACCCCGAAAACAAACAGAGATGTCACCCCCCAAACCCCCTCTCCCTTATAATCCGCCCCCTCCTCCTCCTCCCCGACCTCAAATGAAAAGGGGAGGATTCCCAATCCACCCCAAACCCCTTCCCTTTAAAAGTTCCCAACTTCCCGTATATAAATTAAATCCCTTTTAAATTCAATTCCCTACCCACCCATAATTGTGTTCTTGGGGAAACAAAAAAACAATACCCTCCTCCCCAAAAAACTCTAACCCACAACCTCTTGACCCCCGTGCGGAGGCCATTACTTCATTTAACATTTTTAAAATTTTTTAAAGGGGGTTTCCCCGATGTTTGTTCTGTGCTCCCCCGCATTGGAAGAACCCCCCTGGGCCCCCCTCCCACCTTGTCTACCGCTTCTCCTTTACTCCCCCTCTCATCCCTATCCCCTTTTTGATAACACTTTCTTCCCTGTCTTCTGAGCCGGCGTCAAACATCATCTTCCCCGAACCACTAGATCTCTTCGGTTCTCCTGCCACCTCCCTGATCTCTTCAGACACTGCCTGCCATTGTCATTTTGAACTTCCGCCTCTACCACACACCGCTCACCTCATTACCCTCTCCCAAACCATCTTACTCACGTCATCACTCAGCTCTTCGCCCCGACTTGCCATTACTTCCCGGGGTTTTTCTGCAGCTCATATTGCCCACGGAAGGTGGACTATCAATCCCCCGATCCTCAACATGGATCTGTCAATTCCACCAAATCATTGCCATCCTCCTGTCCGATGGCGACTGTAAAAACCTTCACCTCCTCTGGACATTCTCAGGAGGTAAGTAACAACGCCTCCGCTTGCTCCATCTCTGCTCCTTTACGTGCTCCTCCCTCCACGCCCCGGAAGACACATTCCCCTCCCTGTCACTGAAAAGGCTATCCACCCAAACCCACCTCCTCTCCGTCGTTGCTGGGGTAACTGTCCTTGTTTTCACAAACCACCGCCAAATGCCCCCCTGTCCCCATGCCGGGTGTCCCCCCCTGCATGTCACTTTTTGTATGAAAAAGGGGGATCAAACATATGATGGTATAGGCATCCTCAATGACATCTTCAGACTGTATGATTCTTCTGGCAATCCTGCGTAGGCACCCTGTTCCCCCCAGCAGTTGGGATGAATCACCCATAGGCCTTTAAAAAATCCCCCACATCTTCTTCATAACCCCAAATGGGAAAATTTTAATCTGTATCCACTTGTATGTAAAAGTCACGTCCCTCAGCCCCCTCAATCTTCCCTCAAACCATCCCCTTGTCTTGATAATCGTCAACAGCTCTTCCGTAGACACCACTCGCGAGAACTTCACAAACACTCTTGTTGCTCCATTAAGGTATTCCATAAATATCTGAAGTGGCGAATCCAATTTTTCATGAAAGGGGGAAAAAATCGTCTGCATTTGAAGGGAAATGGGCCCCCGCAGACCTCAAAACACAGTGTATTTACTCTCCTTCTGTATGACTCGGCCATTGCTGAGAAAATGAATTGTCAAAACTGGCCACTAGGGGCCTGACAGCCCCCCCACCAGTGGTCGGGCAGCAACTGTTTTCATGAAAAAAGTTAAATCTGTGGTACAGGCCTCAAAAAAAGTTCCATATTAGAGTACTGTATATTTTACTTGAACACACACTTCTCAAAATACGTGTATATAAACTTGGTGATTGAAATCTTGTTCAATTTCATGAAGAAATTGTTCACTAAATTTTGGGGTTCTCCATGTATGCCCCAAAATCTTTTTAAGCATATGCCATTAAAAATTTTTCATACTAAAATGCTGATTTTTCTGGATAGCATTAATTTATAGTAATTTGTGAAACTGTAGACCTATGCATGTCATCCAGAACTAGTAGAATGTGTCTTAAGGGTTTATTTCTTCAAAATTTAAATTTTTAAAGTCTTCTACCTGTCATTACATGTAAGGGGTTCCCATTCAAAATAGCTAGTGGGGGGGAGTAACAAAAATTAACAAATATACAAGAAGATATGTATGTTTTTAATTTGTCTTGAGATAAATTATATAGGTATTTAAATTTTACTCTGAAACTGAAGTTTTGTAGTGTTCTCTTTTTTAATGTCATAATGTCTATTTTTTTTAATTGATTTCATTCTTTTAAAATAATCCACATCAGTTTGGTGCTTTTTTAAAAATATATTAATGCAGTAATAGATTTAACATTTCTTGATATTTCTTTAAAAATACACCACCCAGGATACCCCCACATACGTTTTTATTTAGTGGGACTTGTGCATGAGTGAATAGAATTATCAAACTTATTGCGGGGAGCATTGAAAATTTGGTTGGGCAAATATTCTTTAGTGGGAGGGTTTTTGTGAAGGACCTCGGGCTCGTTTTCCCCTCCCGCGAACCGTGTAATATCTTTTTTTACGTCGTGTTAGATAATAATGTCCCCAAATTCTTCAATCGTGCAATACCCGTAACGTGCAACATAATCTCTTTTAAATGATGATCTACTGTATTTTTGTCAATTTTTTTTAAATTATATTAAAATCTTTTACAAAGTCATGTTTAATGTACTTATTTAGTTTTGGAAGGCCCTTTTTTGTTGTGTTTGTAGTATTGAACATAAAACAAAACAGATTACCAGATTAAATGCAGGGCGAAGATAATATAATACCCTAAAAATTTTTAAAAAATTTATATGCTGTATTTTCTTCATTTCAGGAATGTATAATGTAGCAAAGCTGAAAAAATGTTCTTCGGTTCAACTTGGGCTGGGGTCAACTACATTAAATCTTACAATACGGGAAGATTTAGATTTTTAAAAGGTTTTTTAACCTGTGCTTTCTAATGTCCATGGTGCTTTGATATTCAGGTCATGTGTCTTGGGCGCCACCCCCGGCCCGTCTTGACTCGTGAAACTTGTGTACTGCTTCATTAAGGTTTATTAGGACCCAGTTATTGTTAACTACTACTAACCCGCAAATTTTAAATCGTGTGTAAAGTTCAGTTTAGTCCATATTTACGAATATTATTTAAATATTCCAAAAATGTGCTCCCAAATTTTTCTAAAAATTTTTAAATGATACTTAAAGGAGTAATTAAACACAGAAACCCTGTATAAAAGTCTCCTGTAAAGGGTTGTGTCCAAAGAAATAATTAAAAAAAAAAATTTGCATCTTGCTGTGACTTCTTCAGGTGAACTGCAAATTTCCCGAAGAATAGATTTTAGTGTTTGATTCTCATAAATCTCCAAATGGTTTGTAGTTCCCATGGTAAATGTCAATAAATTACCATTCTTCAGTAACTTCCCGCCCTCACATTTTTCATTGGAGGGTATGGTATATTTACTGAAGTGTAAGTTTTTGGGATATCTTACCGTAAACCACATTCTTCCCTGGGCAAAAAAGTTTGGGTTTGGTAATGCGGGGCTTTTTTTTTTTTTGGGGGTTAGTGCTTTTAGTTTTAAAGGGTGGGTTAATGTCTCATATTTTGCAAATATTGAATATATGTAATAATGTAAGTAATCACAGTAATCATTCTGTTTGTGTTGGGAAAAAGAGATTTTTTTTTAATTTAATTCTGACTTAGTATAAATTAGGTAAGTAAATGTTAACCTACCAATTGTAGGTGGAAGACTGATCTGTTAATTTAATGTTCTCAAATTTTTTGCAGTGTTTTGCTTCCTATGTTGGCCCTACTCTGTAACAAGTCTGTCCTGTAAGTGCCCAAATTTGCCTTGTATAGTTATCATTTCACAATATCTGGAAACAGGTGAACATGTAGTAATTCATTAGATGTTGATTAATTGGTGTCAGTTATCTGCTTCCTATATTTACATAATACAAAAAGTTCATTCGTGATCATTGAAAGAAATTAAATCAGCTGTTTTTGTTATAACGATAAAATTAATGAATTTGATAATTTGGGAAGCATGGAATGAATTTTAATTATCCCAAAATCACATTTCAAATTATATTTTTATGAATTATTATACAAAAAAAGATTCTTGTGAACTAGATACACAAATGAAGTTAGCTTTAAACAAACTAGATAAATACACAAACTAGGTATTTTTTAAATCACTCAGGTAGACAGTGAAAATAGTTTCATCATTGGGGGTGTTTTAAATTTGTTAACAACCCCTTTTAAATTCGTTTGGAAAAAATTTCCAAAAAAATTTCCATCCAACATTCAGACTATCATTAATAAAAAATTTGAAATTGTTTTTAATTTTTCAAACCCAAACCTTTTTTCCAAAAACCCTTACCCAGGGGAAATTTGAGAAATCTTGTTTGTTTATTTTTAAATTGCCCCAAAAGTAAGAAGTTAAAGTTTATTTTTTCATTATTTTAAAAATTTTGCATTTTTTGGGGCTTCGATAAGAGGGTTTTTAAATTTTCAGTTAAAATAAAGGGTAAAAAAGTTTTGAAAATTCTTTCTTTTAAAAAAATAACAAACAGAAAATGGTGCAGAATATATATGTAACATTGTTTGGTACTGTACTGTTTCTTTTCCCTTATCTAGAGGATAGTTAACAGGTTCACGCTTTTAAAAAGGGTTTTTTTGCTTATAAAAAAAAAACTCTAGCTGGGGGACTGTTTAGCCTTATCCCCTGCCTTCCCCCTAACCCAGTCAGCACTTTATAACCTTTTTCTAGGGACCAGGGATCCCCATGACATTCACATGTCCATCCATTTTTAACCCTTCATATATGTTTTGCCTCTATTGATATGTCAAAAAACCAACCTTATTAATAACATGATTGAGGCACAGCTGAAAAGTTCTCATAAATGAAAACAATAGCTAAAAATACGGAATCATGACATGTTTACTCCCCTTAAAAAGGGAATGACGTTTTGGGTCAGTAAATAACTTCGTTCAATTTCTGCATTTATATATTGGCTTTCAGTAAGGAAAAAATTTTTATGATAATGAAATAAGAATTTTATAATTTAACAAAGTTGTACTCTTTAGAGTTATTTTGCATTTTTTAAAGACCAGTGTTTTAGGTAATGGACAAACCTTTCTGGTGTTAAATTGAAAATATATATATACATATATTTAAATATTCGTGTTGTATGTTTTAAACCATGTTGATGTTTTAAGTGTTCAGAAATCCTACGAGTAGTAAAATTTATTGCCAAGGTATTTTTTTCAACTTGGTTGTAATGTAGCCAGTTATATATCCCGACTTATCTCAAATAATTCTGAAGTCAGGTATGGGTTTTTGGGATCAAGGAAATTGTTCTTTGAATGCATAGGAATAGTGCTCTGCCACTGTCTTCCTGTAAATAATTTATTTATTTTAAAAAATTCAAAATATTCAGTGATTACAATTTTTTAAAAACATGCTATTTCTCAATGTCATTGGTGATATGCATTTTTCTGTTTGTTTTTCGATAAATGCTTTTGACATTGAGGTAATATGTACTGATTTGTGTATACATTTTTGGCAGAGAAATTAATTTAGAACAAATAAATTTCTCTTACTCTTTAAGATACTCAAATTCATTTTTTAAATTGATGTGAAAAGATTAAAAGAGATTGTTTTTAACCAGCTTTAATCCTGCTTTTTTTTTATGTTCAGATTAATTTATTTTCTATTCTTTGCACATTGGTGACTTTGCATGATTTTTTGACATTGACATCAATATGCAAATTGCCAAAAATACAGCTTACTGTCCCAGAAAAATGTAATGGTAAAATTTAAAAGAAAAAGTTCACATTTTAAAAAGGTTAATAATTAAAATTTTTGGGGGTTATATTGACAGGGGAATAATTCTGTAAGTGGATGTCTCCCTAAAAGGCACAGATGTACTTCAGCTCTGTTCGTTTTGGTTCTTCCATTTGGTAATTGCATCATTTAAACATAATTTCACTTTTCATATTGGAAATGCAATAGTAAAAAAAATGCTGAACTTAGTGTGGTATTATTTATTTTTTTTTAAATTACTAGCATTTAGTTTACTGGCTACCCCTATTGGAGAAATGGATTTGGAAGTCTTTTTGAACACTGAAAAAGGGTAAAGCAGGTTTTTTGAAGACTTGCCTTCAGTCTGGGGGGGCTCAACCCTCTAAATATTGCCTGAGGAAAACATCCCCCTTGAGCCCTTTCATCAGTTGGAGGGGACATTTTTTTTTATACATGAACCAACCTCTTGTATATCACGTGGAAAATACATAATTAAACCTGGGCAACTTTTAAATTCAACCAGTGGCTGGCATGGTGGATTTGAAACACCCCATTAGAAAAACCATAAACCTATGGGCTCGTGTACGAGATGTTATTAATAGATGTGAAAAAAGTTTTTTTTTCAAAAAAGGGTTTCCCTTCAAGGAAAGTTCTTGGGGGTTTCCTGATCTGGTGGACTCTTTGATCCAAAAGGCAGACTGGTGTCCCAATGTCTGACTAGTCTAAACCTTCCAAACTTTAAGTGCTCTATGACCACGGAACCCTGTGGTTTGGCTTCTATTTTTTATAATAATAATAATCTTTACCACTTAGCACTCCTCATGAAAGAAGAATAATTCCCAAGGGGGATGTAATTATGCTGGTCAAAGGCTTTGATCAAGGGCTTTTGATACTTACTTTCTGGATCAAACATCTGCCCATCCCATTCCTCAGTCTGTGTTACAGATTTCACGCTTACCATGAAAGAACTATATTCTGTAAAGCCATTCTGTATATTAAAAGGGAAAGGGAAAGTGGACCTGTCCCCCCAAAGGAAAAAACCTGTTGCCCCCCATTCCAAGGATGTAGACCATGGGTTTAGTGATTCCCCTTGATTGTAATAATATAAAATTTTTAAAAGTAATGGCTAATGGTTAACACTTTATTCGTTGAACAATTTTGTAAATTTAAATTTCTTCATTTTTTTGATAATAATTCATTTTCTTGTTTTCATGAAATTAATACATACTTAAAAAAACCCTTTCTTTTGCAGAAATATATTCTATGACCTATTTTAAATAAGATGGAAAACCAGCTCGGGAAATCAGTAGATGCTTGACTATATTACATTTGCCCCGTGTTGCTTACTTGGGTGGGTCATCATCTGCAAGACCTGTATTGGTTTCCTAATGACCAAAACACTACTATTACTACTGAATATTAATGATGAAAATCAGATAAAAAGGATTATAGAAAGTGTCTAAAAAGGTAAACATATAAAAAAACTTCCAAAAACTATACTTTTGCTCATTACATTCTACCTTACTAGCCCCTTACTCTCAGTTTTTAGTCATTTTTTACAACATGCATTGCTTAGGGAAAAAATTCTCTCCCATTTTCCCCATGGGATGAAAAAAATCAAAAATAACAAAAAACTATTGGGGGTTAGAAAAAGCTCAGATAGTATATGGAACTGCAGTTTTAAACACCCAGAACTAATAAATATTCATGGCCCTCTAGTGCTCTAGCACAGATTGAAACTTTTTTAGTAAAAAACGGGTAGTACTCAACATCTGTCAGGGTGTTGACCTTGCCTTCAAAAACTTTATCTTGTATTTGTAAGCAACATACAGTGTCATCACCACTCCCACGATTGATATCACCAGGGTGATCAGAAAGAGGGACGAGGTTCCTTCTGCAACATGGGGGGAAAAATAAGGTAAAAATTTTAACGCCATAAGCTATGCAGTGTCTGGGGGGCAGTGGACATGATCATTCTGCCTAGGGGGGGATGGGATAATGTCACAGCTTTCATCCAATCATGCCTGTGTGTGTGATGGACATTTTAAAAAAACTGGAGGGCAGGAAGAGCTTATTACAAAAAAGTATTGACATCACTAAGTTCATAATTCAACTACAGAGCTTCTTGTCACTAATACCAAAATCTATCAAGGAAAAATTTGGAATATTGTCATTCTTTTTAAAGTCCCCCAATCAAGGAAAGGGTTTCCCTTGATGCTGGTGGGGGCTCGTTTTTAAAACCCCTTGCAGTTTAGTGTTTCTTTTGATTTTTTTTTCTTCAATGGGCCGTCTCCCCCCGGGCAGGGTGCCCCAAAAAAAAAAACCCCCCAAAAAAGAAAATATTTTCATCATCATTCAACATTTTCCCCACACTCACACATAATCACTGTCGAGGCGCTCAGATATGACAGCTGAGTGCCCCTCCCAGCTGTTACTACCCCAGACCCCTTTGAAAGTGCAGGCTTTGGGCTTCCCCATTTCCAGGACTCAAGCCCAACTAAATCAATTAACTGGTTTCCCTGAATCCCTTCACAAAATGTTACCCTGCTCACCCAACAATGCTGTCCCAAAAACCCTTCTTCCATTCACCCCTATCTCACGCTCCCACATGTTGCTGGAAGTCAACCCCCTGGACAAAACCTTTTTTCCCCCCCCTCCCCCCAAACCTTTTTCGGGGAATGCCCCCTACCCCCTTCCCTTTCCCCCTACAGTTTATCCTCCCCAAGTCATTCTACTTTGATCCATTCTCTCTAAATGACCAAACCACCTCAAAAACCCCCTTTCCCCCTCTGACAAATCTTTTGTAACTCCCCCTAATTTTCCCAAATTCCCGAATTTTCTGCATAATATTTACCCAAAATTGCCCTTAGACAAGACATCTCCACTGCCTCCGCCTCCTCCTCGCCAGTTTTTGCAACCCATGCCTCACCCCCCAATAGGTGTTGGTACTACTTCCGTACATTCCCTTCTTTGCCTCCATGGATAACGTTTTTGTCTCCACAGATACCTAAATACCACTCACCTTTTTCCTTCATCAATTCTATGGTTAACCTCATCCTTCATAACCCATCTGTGACAATCAACTCCCAAATATCGAAAACATTTTTTTCTTCCAAATCCCTCTCCAATTGATATCCAATTTTCTTTATTTCGTTTGATCCCTCATCACCTTACTCTTATCTTGTTCACTTTTAACTTTCTACCTTTACCCTCCCAAACTGTCCCTAACCTTTGCCTTTTCTTTAGAAACTCCCATAAGCACAGTATCATCGCAAAAAATAAATTTAAATCCCCTTTGCATTTAATAACCCATAATTTAATCCCCCTCTCCCCCAAAACCCTAGCATTTACTTCTTTTACAACCCCATCTATAAATATATTAAACAACCATGGTGACATTACACATCCTGTCTAAGACCTCTTTTACCAAAAAGTAATCCCCCTCTCTCCTACACCCCCCTAACCTGAGCCTCACTATCCTCAAAAAAACTCTTTCAGCCCAGTAACACTACCTTTTCCCATACATTGAACTTTTGCCACTTGCTCCCCTATCCATCTATTTCCCTTTTTCTAAATCCATAAATGCAATCTTCTCTACCTTTATCAAAATTGTTCACATATTGCTTCATTAAACACTTGATCTACACATCCCTCCCCCTCTAAACCTCCTTTCATCTGAATCCTCTCTGTCTTACCCCCCTAATTCTTTCAATAAAAACCCCTGCCTACACTTTACCTGGTATACTCAGTAAACTTATCCCCCTAAAATTTTTCCCTCTTTTTTACCCCCCTTCCCTTTATAAAAAGGGGAACTAAAACCTCTCTGAATTTCCTGGTCCCTTTCCCCCTCTTTCTTTCATTTTTTTTTTTTTTTCAACAATCGGCTGTCTCCCACCGGGGCGGGGGTAAAAAAGAAAAAACCCCCAAAAAAAAAAAATGTTTTCATCATCATTAACATTTTCACCCATAAACATAATCACTTCTTTGGAGGGCTCAGATGCAGCAAAGAAAACCCCTCCCAGCTGTCACTTCTCAGCCCCCTCCTTTAAAGTGCAGGCATTTCTTCCCCTTTTCCCGGACTCAAGTCCAACTAAATCAATTCTGGTTTCCCTGAATCCCTTCACAAAATGTTACCCTGCTCCCTCCCAAAAGATCGTCATGTCCCAAAAAACCCTTCGTCTCCATTCCTCCTATCTAACACGCTCACACATGCTTGCTGGAATCCCAACCCCCCCCCACAAAACCTCCTTTCCCCCTTCCCTCCAACCTTTTCTGGCGACCCCTACCCGCCTTCCTTCCCCTGTTTATCGCTCTCCAAATCATTCTACTTTGATCCCTTCTCTCTAAATGACAAAAACCCCCCAAAAACCCCCCTTCAGCCTCTGAAAATCTTTTTGTAACTCCACACCTTCTCCCAATTTCCACATTCCGAATTTTCTTAAAAATTTAAACCCCACATTGCCCTTAGACAGGACATCTCCACTGCCTCCAGCCTCCTCCTCGCTGCGCATTTGCAACCCCTGCTTCACACCCATATAAAGTTTGGTACCACTATCTTTTGTCATTCCCCTTTTTTGCCTCCATGGATAACGTTTTTGTCTCCCAAATCCTCAATCCCTCCCTTTTTCCTTCATCTTCTTTGGTTAACCTCATCCTTATAAACCCTCCGGGTGCACGTCAACTCCCAAATATCTGAAAACATTTCTTCCCATAATCCCCCTCTCCCAAAGGATATCCAATTTTCTTTATTTAAATCGTTTGATACCCTCATCACCTTACTCTTATCTATGTTCACTTTTAACTTTCTACCTTACATACTCTCCCAAACTCGTCCACTAACCCTTTTGCAACTTTTCTTTAGAATCCCCCATAACCAGTATCATCAGAAAAAAGCTTGTAAACCCCCATTTGCATTTAATTCTCAAAATTTAAATCCCCCTCCCCCCAAACCCCCTAGCATTTACTTCTTTTCCCCCCATCTATAAATATATTAAAAAACCCATGGTGACATTAAAATCCTGTCTAAGACCCTTTTACCGGGGGTAATCTCCCTCTCCCCCCACCCCAACCTGGCCTCACTATCCTCATAAAAACTCTTTACATTATCTTTTACCCTTTTCCCTACACTTGCAACATTTTACATTGCTCCCCCATCCCTCTATCATATGCCTTTTCTAAATCCTTTGAAAAAAAACTTTCCCACCTTTATCTAAATACTGTTCACATATAGTACTGTAAACATTTATCCCCCCCTACCCACTCTAAAGCCTCCTTGCTCATCTGCAATCCTCTCTCTGTCTTACCTCTAATTCTTTCAATAATAATCCATACACTTTTTCCCGGTATCTCAGTAAAAATTTTTCCCCCATAATTTTTAAATCTCTTTATCCCCCCTTCCCTTTTTATAAAGGAACTATACATGCTCTCAAACCCCAGGTCTCCTGGCAGGAAAGGGAGTACCTTCCCTCTTTCATACATTTTTAAAAAAAAAAAACCAACCACTCCCCCTTTCCCCCCTGCTTTTTTTCTGTCTGATCCCGTCAGTTCCAGCTGCTTTTTTCATTCCAATGCCTCCCACCTCCCCCCCCATCCCGCTCTTCTTCCTCCCAAACATGTTGCACCTCCCCGGCCAGGGAAATTTCCGCCTCCCTTTTTTATCGACATTTAAGCCTCAAAATATTCCCCCCATCTACCCAATATCCCGCTCCCATCTACTAACTTGCCTACTCTGTTTTAACTGACAAATCCATTGTTCCCCAGGCTTTCTTATTGTTTATCTCCCCAAAAAAATTCTTGTTTCACAAAATTTCTTGAAATTCCCCATTCTTTCATCCGCTCTTCTTTTGCACTCTCTCACCACTCTCTTCACCTTTTTTTTTACTCTCCATATCTCTGCTCTTCTTTTTACACTTCTTTTTTGTAAAAACCTCTCTCTATTTTTCTTTTTTATCACCCTTTACTTCTTCATTCCACCACTCACTCCCCTTTCCTCCTGCCCCCCCCTCCTATGCCCCAAACTTCTGCCCCCCATTCTAATACTGCATTTTTTAAAAATATCCCCAAATCTCTTCCCCCCCACTCCTCTTGCACTAGCCTCCTTTCTGCCAATAGTTGTTTTTTCTACCCTAATGGTGAGGCTCTTTATCTAGGGAATTGGATCTGTGCCCCGTTCCCCGATTAAAAATGAATACCTTCCCCATCCCCCACAGGCGCTGTATAATCCTGGTTGGGGTTCCCCTTGATTAAAAATAATATTTGAAGTACCTGCAATTAAAGGAAATCCTTGAAGCCGGTAAGAGATCTTGATGGGGAATTGGCCAATCTCCATTTTGGATCATACCCGATTGTCTCCCGTTCCTCAGGCTTTGTATGACCCTTATGGATTGCTGCTTTCCCCAAAATAAAATAATAATAATGTACGGGGGTGTGTTCTCACCAAATGTGGTTGCAAGGGGTTTAGTCCGCTGTACTCACCTAGTTTGGTTGCGGGGTCGATTCCCGCTCCCCAAAATCCCCTCTTCGTTGGTGCTACTAGGTCCACTCCCCTCCATGGCTTTATCATATTTTTAAAGCTTTGTATGGATCCTGCCTCAACTCATCATTCTCAAAATTCCCCTTCCTGACAACTCTATGACTGAAAAATCTTCCTAATATCCATTGCCCATCTGAGTTTTTAACTTCCAGATGTGACAACTTTTTTGTCCCATCTCTGGGAAAAATCCTATCCCTATCCCCCATGTCAATTCCTCTCAGTATTTTATAAGTCGTTATCATGTCCTCCCCATCTCTCCCGTCTTCCAGTGTGTCAGGGTTTAGTTTCCCCAACCTCTCCTCTAGGACATACCCCTCAGCTCCCGGACTAGTTTTTTGCAAAAGTATACTTTCTCTAATTTCTTGACATTTTAACCAGGTGTGGGTTCCCTATTGATGCTGCTGCATGCTCCCGTACGGCCCGGACGTACCCA
>WNWK01023519.1:0-30997 GCA_009830355.1 Cherax destructor
ATAAGAAAATAAGAACATAAGAAAGGAGGAAAACTGCAGCAGGCCTGTTGGCCCATACTAGGCAGGTCCTTCACAATCCGTCCCACTAACAGAACTCTTGCTCAATCTAATTTTCAATGCTACCCAAGAAATAAGCTTTGATAATTATATTTACTCATGTGCGAGTCCCACTCAAATCCAACCCCTCTCACTCATGCTTGGGTTATGGACACTCCCGAGCTTCAGAACCTTGCATTTATCTACATTGAACTGCATCTGCCACTTTTCTGACCACGAATTAAGTTTGTCTAAATCTTACTGAAGTTCTATGACATCTATGTTTGAATCAATTATCCTACCTATCTTCGTGTCGTCGGCGAATTTGCTCATATCACTAGTAATTCCCTCGTCAAGGTCATTGATATATATTATAAATAACAATGGGCCTAAGACTGATCCCTGTGGAACTCCACTTGTTACAAGTCCCTATTCGGATTTAACCCCATTTATGCACACTCTCTGCTTCCTATTGGTGAGCCATGACTCGATCCATGACAGCACTTTTCCCCCAATGCCATGAGCTGCCACTTTCTTTAACAGTCTCTGGTGCGGTACTCTATCAAAAGCCTTAATAAAGTCTAAATAAACAATATCAAATTCTTTATCGTGATCAACAGCCTCAAAAGCTTTAGTGAAGAAGGTTAACAAATTAGATAGGCAGGAACGGCCCCTCGTGAATCCATGCTGAGTATCATTAATCAAATTATGGTTATCTAGATGGCTTCTAATAATATCAGCTATAATTTACTCTAGTAATTTGCCTACAATTGAGGTCAGGCTTATTGGGCGGTAATTTGACGGTAGTGACTTGTCCCCTGCTTTAAAAATAGGAATTACATTAGCCATCTTCCACATATCAGACACTACACCTTTTTGAAGAGATAAATTAAAAATGTTAGATATTGGTTCACAGAGTTCCATTTTGCATTCCTTAAGAACCCTTGCAAAAAGCTCATCAGGACCCGGCGATTTATTTTGTTTCAGTCGGTCTAGTTGTTTCATAACTATTTCGCTAGTGACTGTGATATTACATAATTTATCTTCTTCTGGGCCTCTGTAAAAATTCATTACTGGGATATTATTAATGTCTTCCTGTGTGAAAACCGAGAAAAATAATTATTAAAAATAGAGCACATATCATTCTCCTTGTCAGTAAGATGCCCAGATGGAAATAAATGGTATAAAATACCGACACAATGGAAAAATAAACACATAAGCAGTATAATGTGATCCTTTATTGACAACGTTTCGCCCACGCAGTGGGCTTTATCGAGTCACAGACAGATCTACCTGGAAAATGAGCAACATGGAGATATTTATAGGGTACAGTGAGGTGGAGAATGCTGGGTCAGGTGGAGAAAGCTGCATGTGAGTCTTAAAAAGTAGTGTGATAGTTAAAAACATAGTGTGACTTAAAGGACCTGCAGTGTACCATTCTTGAGTTCTAGGTGGGATAGCGTTGAAGAGGTTTCTTGGCAATAGGTTCAGCTATGTTGTAGAAGCCGTTGTTCTGGTTGAAGTTGTTGGATATACAGATGAGTGATGATTCTAGGATTCTTCGGTATTGCGTGTTGTCTTTTCTGGCGATTAGTCTTGCGTTTCTGTAGTTGATTAAATGGTTGTGTAAATTTCGGTGTTGAACACAGGCATTTCTTGAGTCGTCAGATCTGCCTGCGTACTGGTGTTCTGAAATGCGTGTTTGTAGGTCTCTGGATGTTTCGCCAACGTATAATTTGCTGCAGCCATTACAAGGGATTGTGTATACCCCTGCCGTGGATTGAAGCTTTTCCTGTCTGTTACTGGTAATGTCCTTAATGGTGGTGGATGTGGAGGTGGATACTCGGAATGAGGTCTTAGAAAAATGTTGGAAACTTGTTTGGAAATGGAGTTGGTGGGAAGGACTATGTATCTCTTCTCAGCAGTGTCTTCTCTGGGTGTGTTGAAGATGTTTAATGCCCGTCGTCTGCAGTCTCTAATGAAGTGACGAGGATAGTGAAGTTTGGAAAAACTTGTTCAATGAGGGAGCATTCTTCTTCAAGGAACTCACTGCTGCAGATTCTGAGTGCGCGCAGGAAAAGCCTATAATTACACCACGTTTAATTTTGGTGTCGTGGTGAGAGTAGAAGTGGAGAAGATCGTGTTGATTGGTAGGTTTTCGATAGACTTTAAAACGAAGTTCATGGTCAGCTTTGCAGAGAAGAACATCAAGGAAAGGAAGAGTATTGTCGACTTCTTCTTCTAGTGTAAACTGGATTGATGGCTCAACCTGGTTGAGTTCGTGTTGGAGAGCTTGAACGTTGAAGCGTCTGGGAGTTATGATGAGAATGTCGTCAACATAACGAAGCCAGGTGACAGAAGAGGGAATAATAGTGGAAAATCGCTCGGCTTCCAAATGTTCCATATATAGGTTCGCAAGGACGGCACTAAGTGGCGATCCCATGGGTAGTCCAAAAGTTTGCTGAAAGAGTTGGTTTTCGAAAGAGAAACATGTAAAGCCCACACATAGTTCAACAAGGTCGATGAAATCGCTGGCTGGAAGAGGAAGATCAAGCGAGTCGTCAATTTTCCTGCGCAAGAGATCGATAGCTTGTGTAGTAGGTACTTTGGTGAATAGGGATGTTACATCAAGGCTGGAGAGTTTCTTGTTTCTGATGTTGATGTTGCGAATGCGATTGAGAAGGTCACCAGAGTGTTTGAGATGTGCTGGACTGATGGTGCCCAAAAGTTTGGAGAGGTGTTTAGCGAGAATTCCTGAGATTTGGTGGGGAGCACTGCCTATTCCCGAGGATATGGGCCTCAATGGTATACCTGGTTTGTGAGTTTTTGGCAGACGCTTCAACGTTTAAGCTCTCCAACACGAACTCAACCAGGTTGAGCCATCAATCCAGTTTACACTAGAAGAAGAAGTCGACAATACTCTTCCTTTCCTTGATGTTCTTCTCTGCAAAGCTGACCATGAACTTCGTTTTAAAGTCTATCGAAAACCTACCAATCAACACGATCTTCTCCACTTCTACTCTCACCACGACACCAAAATTAAACGTGGTGTAATTATAGGCTTTTTCCTGCGCGCACTCAGAATCTGCAGCAGTGAGTTCCTTGAAGAAGAATGCTCCCTCATTGAACAAGTTTTTTCCAAACTTCACTATCCTCGTCACTTCATTAGAGACTGCAGACGACGGGCATTAAACATCTTCAACACACCCAGAGAAGACACTGCTGAGAAGAGATACATAGTCCTTCCCACCAACTCCATTTCCAAACAAGTTTCCAACATTTTTCTAAGACCTCATTCCGAGTATCCACCTCCACATCCACCACCATTAAGGACATTACCAGTAACAGACAGGAAAAGCTTCAATCCACGGCAGGGTATACACAATCCCTTGTAATGGCTGCAGCAAATTATACGTTGGCGAAACATCCAGAGACCTACAAACACGCATTTCAGAACACCAGTACGCAGGCAGATCTGACGACTCAAGAAATGCCTGTGTTCAACACCGAAATTTACACAACCATTTAATCAACTACAGAAACGCAAGACTCATCGCCAGAGAAGACAACACGCAATACCGAAGAATCCTAGAATCATCACTCATCTGTATATCCAACAACTTCAACCAGAACAACGGCTTCTACAACATAGCTGAACCTATTGCCAAGAAACTTCTTCAACGCTATCCCACCTAGAACTCAAGAATGGTACACTGCAGGTCCTTTAAGTCACACTATGTTTTTAACTATCACACTACTTTTTAAGACTCACATGCAGCTTTCTCCACCTGACCCAGCATTCTCCACCTGACTGTACCCTATAAATATCTCCATGTTGCTCATTTTCCAGGTAGATCTGTCCAAGATGCCCAGAGTTATTTTTAAGGGGACCTATCTTATCCCTAACTTTTGTTCTATAAACCTGGAAAAAACTTTTTGGGTTAGTTTTTGAATCCTTAGCAACTTTAATTTCATAGTCCCGTTTAGCTTTTCTTATTCCCTTTTTAACGTCCCTCTTAATGTCAGTATACTGATTTATAAGATGACCCTCACCTCTTTTTATGCGCCTATAAATTCCTTTCTTCTGCCCTAAAAGATATTTGAGCCTATTATTCATCCATTTTGGGTCATTTCTATTCGATCTAATTTCTTTATATGGGATAAATGTTCTTTGGGCAGCCTGTATAGTGTTAAGAAAACTGTCATATTGATACCTCTCTTCGTCACCCCAGTCCACAGTTGATAAGTGTTCTCTAAGTCCATTATAATCTGCTAAGCGAAAATCTGGGACCGTTACTGAATTATCCCTACTATCATACATCTATTCAATGCTATAGGTAATTGACTTGTGGTCGCTTGAGCCGAGTTCCTCTGTAATTTCTAAATTATTAACAAGGGTTTCCTTGCTTGCCAGAACCAAGTCAAGTAGGTTATTTCCCCTTGTAGGTTCTGTTGCAAACTGCTTCAAAAAGCAATCCTGAACTACTTCTAAAAAGTCGTTAGATTCTAAATTCCCTGTCAAGAAATTCCAATCAATCTGACTAAAGTTAAAGTCCCCTAGAATTACTACGTTATCGTGCCTTGTGGCCTTAACAATTTCCTCCCAAAGTAGTCTCCCTTGTTCCCTATCTAAGTTTGGAGGACGGTAAATCACGCCTAAAATCAGTTTTTCACACCCCAGACAGACAGACAGACTCTGTATGTGTTAATTCAGATTTTATACCCGTTTTTATGCAACAATTTAAATGATCACGGACATAGAGTGCCACCCCACCCCCCTTCCCGATACTTCTGTCTACTTGGAATTAAGAACATAAGAACATAAGAAAGGAGGAACACTGCAACAGGCCTACTGGCCCATACGTGGCAGGTCCATATCAAAACCAACCCACCAACAAAAATATTTGTGCAACCCATCCCCATCGCCATCCAAGCAAGAAGCCCCGACAACACCCCCAAAACAACTGTGCAAGTGCCGTTCAAATCCAACCCCTCTCACTCACAAGAACAAAGAAATAAGGAACACTGCATCAAGCCAACTGATTCACACTAGGCAAAACCCAAAACCAATCCCACAAACAAAAACTCCTACCCAACCCACCTACTCCATCCATGGAATATGCTTTGATAATCAGGGCACTATAAAATAGGGTACTGAAGGAGCTGAAGCACCTGGTCCATCACCAGGGCACTGAATATGCCGAAGCACATGATCTATCACCAGGGCGTTGAAGGAGCTGAAGCACCTGGTCCATCACCAGGGCACTGAATAAGCCGAAGCACCTGGTCCATCACCAGGGTACTGAGGGAGCCGAAGCACCTGGTCCATCATTAGGGTGCTGAGGGAGCCGAAGCACCTGGTCCATCACCAGGGTACTGAAGGAGCCGAAGCACCTGGTCCATCACCAGGGTACTGAAGGAGCCGAAGCACCTGGTCCATCACCAGGGTACTGAAGGAGCCGAAGCACCTGGTCCATCACCAGGGTACTGAAGGAGCCGAAGCACCTGGTCCATCACCAGGGTACTGAAGGAGCCGAAGCACCTGGTCCATCACCAGGATACTGAAGGAGCCGAAGCACCTGGTCCATCACCAGGGTACTGTAAGTTTATTCAGGTATATATATACTGCAGGTTAAGGTAGCTGATTAAATAATCTTTATCGATGCATTTCAAGCAACCGAAACGAGCTCAGTCCTTCGACCTCTTTACCCCTGATACAGACGTCCTTGTTTTGGCTTCCTCCGACATTCACAATTGCCAAAACACACTTCTTTCGTTTTAACATGGGTTAAGCAGCGGGAGATTTCCTTAGGTCAAGTATATTGATCTTTAGGAAAGAGACTATTCGATGCTTAACACAGGAAGCATTCTCTTTATGGAGCCGATATTACAAGTTCATTTTCTAAGAACAGTTTCTGTAACAGGTTAGTGGATGCCAGTAATAAAGTCATTGATGCTCTCGCATCATTAGAACAAAAAAAAGCCAATAACAAAGAAACCTTCAAAGTACTTGAAGATGGCATCTTCTTTGTGTTAATCCTTGTGCCAAAAATATAAACTCTAAATGAATTAGTGATTTATTTAAAAATGAAAAATAATGTAGAGGCCGTCTCTACGGCTTCTATTAATCAGTACTCTACCCAGTTATGTAGAATGCTCTCTTGATATTGCGATATTGCAGCTGGCACAGCTTCCAAAACCTAGTTTTACATCATTGACAGACCTTGGATTGGTCATTAATCATTACGGATATTATGTTCCAGTGAAGTGTTATCATTTCAGGCTAGACAAATTGCTCATAATAGTGAGGTGTTCCCGGGGTCCATCATAAAACGTACCACACTGTATGTATGTCATGAATGGTCTGTCATGTACTGAGATGTGTTTATGTTTAGTCACTACTTAAAGATCCTGATGAACCAACTAATACTTATAGTTCATGTATATCTTCATGAAAATTATATTTTACCAAAATTTTTAAATATAAAAAAAAAATTATGGTAATATATGGAGAACTAAACAGGGAACTTTATTACTTGAAATAAATATTAATGATCTCTTTGATCCCTTACAATTGTTTATAGCATTTATTTTTCATTTAATTACCTTCATTATTTACCCAACAAGGTTGTCATTGATTTATTGAAATAGAGTCTTCCCTGCTAAAATAATGTAAAAAGGGATTAAAACATACTTGATTTCTTTGAACAACCTTGGGCAAAATAAATACAAATTTTCATAGATTTCACAGCCCACCCGCCCATCTCGGTCGCTTGTACGAGATGGCAACAATCATTTTTTTGATTATGCACTTCATAGGGAACATATTGGTTTCCTTGATATAAACGACACAGCAGACATATTAAAAAAAAATATTGTTTAGATACTCTGAATTTTTAAATATATTAAAATTAATATTTTTAAATTATTGTTACGGAATCTCCCATCAGTAGAGCAGATTGATTGCTTTAGATATATACATGCATTCATCCATACATTCATACATAAACGCAGGCATATATATGTTCACATATACATAGGCACACTTATACATTTGCACACATATATACAAATGCATATGAATACAAATGTACAAAAGTGCATATGTATATAAATGTACAAAAATGCATATGTTTTTTTTATATATATATACACACAAATATACATATGCACATGAAAAAAGTGAACATATGTTCATTCATCCATAGAAACACAAGTATACATGCACGCATACATAATTACATAAGCACATGTATTTATGAAAAGCAGTTCGTAAACAAATGCAGTTATACGTACGCCCACATGCACATACACATTCATTCCCACATGCATAAATGTGGAAAAAATCATACTTTTATTCATACACACTCACAAACATACTTTTTGCACTTGCATGCATAAGCAAAAGTGTGCATATGTACATTCATACATACAAAAAATTATATATACATACCTGCAAACATTTCTACATTTAGAGTATTAGAATTTTATTAGTATCCCAAAATCCTGTTGCTCACAGGATATAGGGATACCAACCATAATTAGTCATGCTTAATCTCTGCCTTGAACTATTTTAAACCATACCACGGGTGGGGTTTGAACCAGCGATCAAAGTCATAAAACTCCAGACCGACGCGTTAACCTCTGGCCAGCTGGCTACAATAAGATTCATCCAACTAGGTATATTTATACACCAAATATACCTTGTTGGATGAGTCTTATTGTAGCTAGCTGGTCCAGTGGTTATCGCGTCGTATCATTACGATTTCGTGAGTCTTGAACTATTTCATTCGTTTGCGTTGAGGTAGAACAGAAATAGGAGAATTTTGGGGGGTATTACCCCAAAACAAATTTGTGTACAGCGAAGTTACCGACTGGATTTGAAAGTCCACAGAATCCGGAAAAAACACAAGGAGCATTAAAATTAAAAATAGTTTATTGAATACATTTGTATGGAGAACAGTCATATAAACTGAAAAGTATGTATTATATGCGTAAAACGACTTTAAAACTAAAATACAAAATTAGCAAAATAATAAAATGAAAAATAAGCTGCATGAAACTAAAAATAGTAACATACAAATTTAATAAAAACCTCATTAAGGAACTAAAGAATTTCATTGAAAACATTTTCAATCCAAAATTAGGGCTTTTTGATGTCAGAGCAATTTGGACACTTTCTTCGGAAAATCCTTGTTCGCAAAGATGGTAGTTGCAAATGACAACTGTATTTTTTATTGTTTCCTCGAGTGCAATTTTGAAAGCCTTTGGAGTTCTTAACATGCATGCTTCATTGTTGGAACGAAGTTCAAGAAGTGCCTCTGCCAACTCAACTGTATGTGAATCAAGATCTGGAAAGTAATCAGATAACCGTTTTTTGATGGAGCCTTGATGTCACCCCAAAGAAAGATCTTCACAATCTTCCAAAAACACAGCTAACTTTGGAAAGGCAGCTATTTTATTTTGTTCAACATTCTGGCTCCAGTACAGAAGCTTAGATCCAAATGCTGAAATCTTTTCACTGCCAGTTCTTTGTTCAATGCATTCACATACCCAAAGATGTCAGCTAAATATACAAGATATGCAACACAAGAGGAGTTTGTTAACTTATCTACGAAGACATGCTTTTGATCAACTAGAAAAATTTCAAGTTCAGTTTTGAGAGCCCAACCTCTATTCAGAACCTTTCCACGTGAAAGCCACCTCGCTTGTATGTAATAAAGGTCTAAATATTCTGCCTTTCCATCCTCACATAATTCACAAAATAGCTGCTTGTTTAGATTTTAAATTTTAATAAGAAACTACAAATTATTTATTTGAGAAAATATAACATGTGTATTGAGGCTTCAGTATCACCGAGATTTTAATTTTTGATCCCATTTGGGGTAATTTACCCCAGGTCCCCGACAACTGAGGTAGAGGAGGCTGAGCTTACAGAAAATGGGGAATACATTTCTCGTATCACAGAACAACTGAAACAGATCAGTTCTATGTAATATTTATTATAATACTTGCCAGATAATACTTAGCATTAAGTAAAAATGCTTTTGGAATAATGACCAAATCCGAATGTGATGAACATTCTATGATCCCATCGGAGGGAATGCCGAGGGAGAATCTGTAGTTTCTAACAGGTTCATATAAAACGTATTTACGTGTAAATAATTTTAAAGAAAGTTTTAATTTGTACTGTTATAACTGTGGGCATTCATGAATTATGGTCAAAGTCAAGAGAGCAATTACTTAGGATATCGTATTAAAGGTTCTTTTCGGACCTGTGATCTTGTTCACTTCAAATATAAGGTAGCTCAGTTCAGCTCAACTGTAGGGCGCTCTGGTGAGCTGAAGTCACTTGAAGTGAGCAGGGCGTAACACGTTCAAGAGCGTGTATCAACTCAGTAATTGCAAAAAAGTTTCTTGCATTATACACTACTGCATTTTTTACCGTTACCATGCATGCTCTTGAGCATTGGCCGTCTTAAAAATCTGGATCCCTGCTGATCAGCTGAGCTTCGTTCAATTTCATAAATTGTTCGTCAGTGTTTATGATTATCAAGCAAGCGATACTTGGCCATCAGTGCTACAAGCATGTTTATGGTTCTTGATCTTAATAGAGAGACAGTCTCCCCATGTTGCAGTTTCCGCATGAGATAGCGGAATATACTGGGAAAGTAGCAGTAGCAAGTTTTCTGGCGAGATATTTGAGGGAGGTATCGTGGCCATGTCGACATCAATCTTGACAATTACTTTGAGGAATTGGTTATACATCACTACACGGGAAGACTATGTACCTCTTCGTGGTGTGTTCTGAAGGTGTAATACTAATGACAACCTGAACTCTTTGTGTATAGTCGTAACAGCAGAACGTTGGGACGTGAAGACGAGATTGTTTTGTAGGCGTATTTTTTCCCCGATGAAAGATGCACTATATACAAGTAGAGCTCTCAGAAGGAATACAGTCACTACTTCTCTGTTGATCAACGTATATCAGACACTTTTTTCAGTGGGTTTCGTGTACCCATTGAAAGAGAGGATGTAATAATATTGGTAGAATTACCGACAATATGTTAAGTAAAAGGACACAATTGCAACTAATGTGACATTTTATTGTGGCAACGTTTCGCTCTCCAGGAGCTTTCTCAAGCCGTTACAAGCGATATATGGACACAGTTGGTATATATATACTGTCAAGGTGAGGTGAAAAAACTAGTGGTGTTAGAAGTAGTAGTGATATAAGTAGTATTAGTAGTAGTAGTAGTAGTAGAAGTAATACAATAAGGTAGAACAATCAATATGCACAATATGCCATTCTTGGGAGTCCTACATATAAGTACTCTAAAAGTGACGTTAATAATGTTTCTCGAGATCTGAAGCAAATTTGATGGTAAGCGTAGTCGTGTTAATTTGTCTCTCAAGGTTTTAAATGCTGAATTATTTTGCTCACAAAACCAGGATATTACCGGCGTTCCTTACCTATATACGATACTTAGATTCATGGTGAGAAAGGTCTTTACCTCAAGCTACTCTATAAGAATACTTGCTAGTACCGCAGGGAAAACTTTACCATTACTATGACAAAGTACTGTTTGTAGCAGTTACATTTGTACCTAATGTAATAAAATTCATACATATCAATAAGATCGATGAAATCTTGTCGGGGCAGAGGAGGATCTGTTACCTTTAATAATCGTCTGTCGGAGTATGTTAATGGCCGCTGCAGTAATGGCGTTGGTAAACGGTACTGTTTTTTGTAAGGAAGTCATGCGTTAATTCATTACATTTATTCTGGAGACGTTGCATGCTACAGGAGGTCTACTTAATGTTTAAAGTGCGCAAGGCTGATGGTGTCGTGGTGCCTAGATAGATGTTTGTTAAAGTGGTCTGCCTGTCAGTGAGAAGCACAGCCTGTACCTGAAGTGATAAGCTGCTTCAGGAAGAAGGGATGAAAGGGTCTTTTCCTATTCGGATTTCCGTAGAATCTGACGTATTCAAGAGCTCTCGGTTTTATCAAGGAGTATTGGCTCAGGAAGGGGTTGGAAAAGCTATAATTTAATTAAACGTGAGCTAAAGATTTATGTTAGTGAGAAAGACGGAATGATCTCAGCATCAGTAACTTTTCACTGCTCAGCTATATAATTTAAGTGTATCTCATTTAGTATATTGATTAAGTATATTTTGCAGTGAATGCAAAACACTCCTTTTGGTGTATTAAATATATTTTAACACAAAGCATCCCCAATTAAAGTGTACTGGCAGGGAAACTTCCTTAAAATTTTAACCTAATAAGAGTTTGAGTGCAAGACGTTTCTATTGCATATAACGTTCACCAAAAGTGCCTTTAATTATATCACGTGGGTGTTACAGTGCTAATTATCGGTACTCTCTATATGAAGGTAACATATAATCAGTATACTCATGTAAAATTTATGTAGTTAATGTGTGCACTATCCATTATTTTTTTTAATATCAGTACAGAATGAAGTCACATCTACTGTGAATGTAAATACATTCTAGTTGTTACGTGAAGTATTTGTATTATATATGCTAAAATTTAAAAAAAAAAAAAAGATAATCATTGTTATCGCAATTAAATTGGTCTGAAGGTTGTTACCGTAAGTGAACATTTTAGTCGTAAGTATCACTTATCTTTAACTCAAAAAGACAAGACACGGAAAGCTGATGAAATGAAAAGACATGTGCAACACCCGGGTATCTTTACTGGGAGAAATGGAACTGTATCAATCTTTTACATAGCCATGAGAACGGAGACTTTTATTGAAGGTCCAGAGTAAGTTGAGAGATATGGGATGGGCCCACTAGTGGAAGCAGGTCATGCCATTATGAGCCCACCCTATGAGCATGACCTACTTCCACTACTAGGCCCGTCAACATCAGAGTACGTTTACATCTACAGTATAACTCTATTTCATCTTACTTCACTATTGGATTAACGAAGAACTTCCTTCTAAGAAGCTAGAGTATGTGTCTAACACTCGATAAATAAATGTGTGGCTCGTTGTATGGGCCTAACCTCCTTTCACAGATGGATCTCGCCCACATGTTCCCACGATAACTCACACACCTTCGCTTTACTTCCACGAGTCCCACTTTACAAGGCTTCGTTCTCTCGCCTCTCTTTAAAATGGATCGCCAAAAAAATATATTTTATTGTGTTTGTATATTATTAAATTTTTGTAAGCTTATATAAAATATATTTAATTGGATTAGGCTAAATTAAATTGCGCTTGTTAGAATAAGGTTAGGTAAGTTTCCAAAGGAGTGTTTTGGTAAAAAATTATTAATTTTTATATGAACGCAAATGAAAAAGAATTGTTTTTACATGTATAAGATAAAATTTTAGAAAGGACTTAATTTTAAATGAGTTCTTGGAAAGTGCCTAGTGTTTACCTATTCGGCACGACATGTATATGTATATATATATATATATATATATATATATATATATATATATATATATATATATATATATATATATATATATATATATATATATATATATATATATATATATGTCGTGCCGATTAGGTAAAACTGGTCAATTAGCAAGAACTCATCTAAAATTAAGTCCTTTCTAAAATTTTCTTATACGTTTAAAGATATATTTTTTTCATTTATGTTAATGTAAATTTATAATTTTGTACCAAGAGAAACTTTGAAAACCTACCTAACCTTATTACAACAAGCGCAATTAAATTTACTTAACCCAACTAAGTATATTTTAGATACGTTAACATTAATTTAATAATAACCAAACACAATGAAATATATTTTTTCGTTATGTTCAGAATGAT
The DNA here is from genome assembly GCA_009830355.1 of Cherax destructor. Classification (NCBI taxonomy): domain Eukaryota; kingdom Metazoa; phylum Arthropoda; class Malacostraca; order Decapoda; family Parastacidae; genus Cherax; species Cherax destructor. Next base: position 12,849 of record WNWK01023519.1, read on the forward strand.
TTTGGCGAAATTATTGCATACACAAAATTTCACTTGTCTTATATGGCAAGGTGAGCATTGCTATTTAAGCCAAAATCGCAAGTTTTACCTAATCGGCACGACATATATATATATACATAATATATATATATATATATATATATATATATATATATATATATATATATATATATATATATATATATATATATATATATATATATATATATATATATATATATATATTCAGAAGGGTACCTAATTTTATATATATATATATATGTCGTGCCGATTAGGTAAAACTTGGATTTTGGCTTAAATAGCAACGCTCTTCTTGCCATATAAGACAAGCAAAATTGTGTATGCAATAATTTCGCAAAAGTCCTTTCTAAAATTTTCTCTATACGTTTAAAGATATATTCTTTTCATTTATGTTAATGTAAGAATTTATAATTTTGTACCAAGATAAACTTTGAAAACCTACCTAACCTTATTACAACAACCGCAATTTAATTTAGCCTAACCCAACTAAATGTATTTTATATACGTTAACATTAATTTAATAATAAACAAACACAATGAAATATATTTTTCGTTATGTTCAGAATAATTTTGGCGAAATTATTGCATACATAAATTTTCACTTGTCTTATATTGCAAGGTGAGCGTTGCTATTTAAGCCAAAATCGCAAGTTTTACCAAATCGGCACGGCATATATATATATATATATATATATATATATATATATATATATATATATATATATATATATATATATATATATATATATATATATATATATATATATATATATATATATATATATATGTCGTGCCGATTAGGTAAAACTTGCGATTTTAGCTTAAATAGCAACGCTCACCTGCCATATAAGACAAGTGAAAATTGTGTATGCAATAATTTCGCAAAATCATTCTGAACATAACGAAAAAATATATTTCATTTGTTTGTTTATTATTAAATTAATGTTAACGTATCTAAATATATTTAGTTGGGTTAGGCTAAATTAAATTGCGCTGTTGAATAAGGTTAGGTAGGTTTTCAAAGTTTCTCTTGGTACAAAATGATAAATTCTTACATTAACACAAATGAAAAATATATCTTTAAACGTAGAAAGAAAATTTTAGAAGAAAGGACTTAATTTTAGATGAGTTCTTGCTGATTGACCAGTTTTACCTAATCGCACGACATATATATATATATATATATATATATATATATATATATATATATATATATATATATATATATATATATATATATATATATATATATATATATATATATATATATATATATATATATATATATATATATATATATATATATGTCGTGCATAATAGGTAAAATTGGTCAATTAACAAGAACTCATCTACAATTAAGTCCTTTCTAAAATTTTGTCTTATACGTTTAAAGATATATTTTTTTCATTTATGTTAATGTAATTTTTTTTAATTTGGCACCAAGAGAATCATAGAAAATTTACCTAACCTAATTATAACAATCGCAATTTAATTTAGCCTAACCTAACTAAATATGTTTTAGATACGTTTACAATAATTTAATAATAAACAAACAATGAATTTTTTTTTTCGTTAAGTTCAGAATGATTTTGGCGAAAATATTGCATACACAATGCAGGTAAAGCTACCTGCGTTGCTTTGAGCAACACATATATATATGTCGTGCTGATTAGGTAAAACGTGCGATTTTGGCTTAAATAGCAACGCTCTTCTTGCCATATAAGACAAGCGAAAATATGTGTATGCAATAACTTCGCCAAAATCATTCTGAACATAACGAAAAAAATATATTTCATTGTGTGTGTGTTAAATTAGACACATATGCAACACTTGGGTATCTTTATTGAGGAAACGTTTCGCCACACAGTGGCTTCATCAGTCCAAAACAAAGTAGAAAGGTGTAAGGAGAGGAGGAGTTTGAGGTTATCAGTCCCTCTAATTTAACAACTTGTCGGTTCTCTGAACCATTCATCTACATATTTCATTGTGTTTGATTATTATTAAATTATTGTAAACGTATCTAAAATATATTTAGTTGAGTTAGGCTAAATTAAATTGCGCTTGTTTTAATAAGGTTTGGTAGGTTTTCAAAGTTTTTGGTACAAAACTATAAATTTTTACATTAACATAAATGAAAAAAATATATCTTTAAACGTATAAGAGAAAACTTTAGAAAGGACTTAATTTTAAAAGAGTTCTTGCTAATTGACCAGTTTTACCTAATCACCACGACATATACATGATATAAAAGTTGTGAAAATGTAAGGTTAATAACCTGCCTTATATAGAAGGGTCGAAGCAAACCAATTTTAAGAGACTGAACATGCTCAGGAAGTGAGAACTCTTACAGCTGAGCGCTTTATGATACCACTTAGGTGTTTCCCCAACAACAGACTCTTGTGTAAAGAGATAACGATGGTAATAAAGGAAGGCACAATGTCCTTTCCCATTTTAATGCAAGCAGACGCTCCTGCAAAAGAACAACATTAAATTCCTGATCGTAAAGGGAGAACAGAAGTTCTACAATAATCCCAGAACAGACTGTATTTTATTCTGAGAGGAAGCGACAAGTAGAATGAAATGAGATAGTCAGGACGAAACAAGATGGTAAATAGACAAAACTAGAGAACTTTGATAAGAACTAAAACTCTTTCAAGGAAGTCGTTACAATAGTCTTTTAGTAAAAAAATCTTAGAGTAATGACTTTATAAATGTAATAGAGTTAAAGATTACAATGCATAAACTCATTACATCAACAGTTATGCTAGATTGTGGATTTCATCAACCTCCTCTGAAACAGAAAGTAACTCAGAAATTTTGCTGACATTCCGTACCAGGACTGATCCTCTGAATCGTTGGGATAGGAAGGCAGAAGCCCTTGTAAAGGATGGAGATGAACGGGATTACTAACAGCGCGTAAAGATCAGGGGTGGATGGAAGAAGGGGAAAAGGACGTAACAGGAGAGGGTGGGAGGGAATACATAAAGGTGGCTATGAAAATGGAATGGAACGTCTAGCAGGCAGGTTAGAGGGAAGTGAGCAAAGACAAGAAATTTAGTTAGGATTCGAGGTGCTGCTTGAGTGAGCAAGGTAACATTCACATGGAAAACTAATTTCTAGAAGTGGGAAATATAGTACATGCACATAGTTGTAGCTACAGTGAGAGTAAAAGTAGATGGGATACAAGGAGAATTAAATCAGTAAGTAAGAGAGAAAGGTGAAGATTTATAAACTAAAGGACGCAGATATGGGGTAGAGTAAACAATGTAGTGTTAGAGTGTTCAACAGAAGTTTGTGGTTACAGGAAAGTGGGTGAAGGAGGGAAGAAGAGCGATTGCCTGAATGATGAGGTAAATAGAGTAGTAATGAGAAAAAGTTAGCATATAAGAGGTTTTTTACAAATTACAAGTGACACAAGGAGGGAGGAGTATATGGAGAGAAAAAGAGATATTAAGAGAGTGGTGAAGGAATGTAAAACCAGAACAAATGAAAGTGGATGAGATGTTATCAACAAATTCTGCTGAGATTAAGAAAAAGTTTTAGAGTTAGGTTAATAAGTTGAGAAAGCCTAGGGAAAGAATGGATTTGACATTCAAAAGTAGGAGAGGAGAGTTATTAGATGGAGGGTTAGAATCATTGGAAAGATGGAGGAAATATTTTGAGGAACTGTTAAATGTTCTTGGAGATAGGGAAGCTGTGATTTCATGTAATGGGCATGGAGATATATGATCTTGTAGGAGTGAGGAAGAATAAATTGTGAGTGTGGGGAATTTGCGGGAGGCAGTGGGTGAAATGAAAGGAGGTAAATCACTTGGCATTGATGGGATAAAGACAGAAATGCTAAAATCAGAAAGGTACATAGTTTTGGAGTGGATCGTGCTTTTATTTAATAAATATATGGAAGAAGCTAAGGTACCTAGGGATTGGCAGAGAGCATGCATTGTTCCTTTGTATAAAGAAAAGAGGGACAAAAGAAAGTGTAAAAATTGTAAGGGAATGATCCTGTTAAGTATACCTGGTAAAGTGCATTTAAGGAAGGGTAGGGGATGTGTACACCAAGTATTTACAGTGAAGCATATAGGTAATTAGTAGGTAGAAAAGGATAAAGTGTTGTTGTATTTATGAATTTGGAAAAGGTATATGACAGGGTGGATAGGGGGCCAATGTGGCAGATGTTGCAAATGTATGGAATATGTGGAAGTTTACTGAAAGCAGTGAAGAGTTTTTACGAGTTAAATTATGCCTCAGACAAAGATGCGAGATATCACAATGGTTGTTCAATATATTTATAGATGGTGTTGTAAGATAAATGAATGCTCAGGTGTTGGGCAGAAGTTTTTGATTAAAAGATAAAGAATTTAACACAAAGTGGGAGTTGTCACTTTTGTTTTTGTTTTTGTTTTCTTGCTGATGACACTGTGCTTTTGGCAAATTCTGAAGAGAAGTTGCAGAGGTTGATGGACTAGTCTTATAGGGTATGTAAAAGTAGGAAACTAAAACTGAACATTGGTAATAGTAAGGTGATGGTGGTAACAAGAAATTTAAGTAATGAAAGCTTGGATATCAGATTGGAGGGAGGGAGTATGGAGGAAGTGAATGTATTCAGATATTTGAAAGTGGACATGTCAACAGATGGGTTTATGAAAGAGGAGGTGAATCATTGAATTGATGAGTGGTGCACTGAGGAGTCTGTGGAGATAAAGAACGTTATCCATGGAAGCAAAGAGGGGAATGTATGAAAGTAAAGAGGGGAATGTATGAAAGTATAAGAGTACCAACGCTCTTACCTTGGTGTGAAGTATGGGTGTTGAATGTTGCAACAAGGTGAAGGCTGGAGGCAGTGGAGATGTGTCTGAGGGCAATGTGCAGTGTCAATATTATGCAGAGAATCCGTAATGTGGAAATTAGGTGGTGGTATGGGTTTACTAAAAGTGTTATCCAGAGGGCTGGGTTATTAAGGTGGTTTGGACATTTAGAGAGGATGGAACGAAATTGAATGACTTGCAGAGGTATAACTCTGTAGTGGAAGGAAGTGGGGTAGGGGATGACCTAGGTAAAGTTGGAGGAAGGGGTAAAGGAGATATTGTGGAGCGAGGGGAGACAAATGGTTTTTATGACTTGATGTGATGTTGGAGTGTGAACAAAGTAACATTTATGAAGGGATTCAGGGAAAACGATTAGCTGGACTTGAGTCCTAGAGGTGAAAAATACTGTGTCAGCTCTCTGAAGGAGGGGTGTTGATACGTGCAGTTTTTGAAGTGTAGGGATGCTTCTGGCCAGAAAGAGTTGGATAAAATGATGATGAAAGTGTTTCTTTTATCGGGCACCCTGCCTCTGTGGTAAACGGCCCATGAGTTAATAATATATATATATATATATATATATATATATATATATATATATATATATATATATATATATATATATATATATATATATATATATATATATATATATATATATATATATATATATATAAAGTGTGAAATTATCACAACAAATCAGGAAATAATCAATACAGTACCCTCCTGGGAGCACCGCTGGGTCACCACGCCATCGACACTGTCCTCAAGAACAAAGTGAATGACCTGAAAAGAATGGAGGAGAGAATAAGTGATATTGATGCCCATGATGCCCTGTATTTCCTCACAAGGTGTCTTACTATGCCAAGACTCACTTACTTCTTGAGGTGCGCACCCTCTTTTGACAACCCAACACTTGACGAGTATGACGCACACCTAAGATCAACCTTCAAGAAGGCACTGAATCTGTCACTAGAGGATCAGCAATGGGAGCAGGCATCCCTCCCAGTGCGACTGGGAGGTATAGGGGTGCGAAAAGCAAGGCAGGTAGCGTTACCTGCATTTCTGTCATCGTGTTTGGCCTCCTGTGGATTAGTCAAGAGGATTGTCCCTGAACGTTTGAGAGGTGTGGTGGGAGCTCAAGACCCCAAGTTCATTGAAGCAGCAGTGCAGTGGGACATCCTGGCAGACTCCTCCAGTAGACCAGCTCCTCCCAAAGAGCACAAACAGTCCCACTGGGACAAACCGATCATGGAAAAAAAATCCAACACAATGCTCACCAACGCTTCAGGAAAGGACAAAGCTCGTCTCCTAGCGGTGAAGGCACCACACTCAGGAGATTTCCTTCTTGCTGTTCCCAATTCCTCTCTGGGCACTCGACTCGACCCACAGGCCATTCGGATTGATGTTGCTCTTCGCCTAGCCGCCCCCATACTCACCGAACATAGGTGTATTTGCGGCAGGGCGACGGCTGATCAATTCGGACTTCATGGTCTAGTGTGTCACACATCAGAAGGGAAGTATGCTAGACATGAGGAGGTCAATGACATCATAAAGAGATGCCTCGCCACAGCCCGTTGCCCAGCTCAACGGGAACCCCAAGTGCAGAGGTCTGATGGAAGTCAAAAGCGTCCTGATGGAGCCACCATGCTACCCTGGAAGGATGGTAAGCAGATTGCTTGGGACTACACCTGTGCTGCCACATTGACAGACACCTACCTGCCACACTCCTTAGCCGAAGGGGGTGGAGCTGCCAGCCACAGGGAGACCCAGAAGACCCGCAAATATGAAGACCTTCCCTCTTGCTATAACTTCCTCCCAATAGGGTCGGAGACCCATGGAGCATGGGGCAAGTGTGCTCTAAAGTTTCTCAAGGAGCTGGGTGGAAAACTCATCATAGAAACCAAGGACCACAGGGCGACCAGCTTCCTCTTTCAGAGACTCAGTGTTGCGATCCAGATGGGAAATGCCTGCAGTATTCTGGGCACGCGGCCCACTGCCGGGGAGTTGGATGAAGTATTTGACATGATACCAACCTTACATGGAATGCCGAAACTCCAGACCTGACACGTTGTTTCTAGAGGACAGTGCTGGTGTGGGTGCCTTGTGGATTTCTATGGTTATTTGCCCCGTTGCAGACACATTAAATTCTCTGTAGTATATATATATATATATATATATATATATATATATATATATATATATATATATATATATATATATATATATATATATATATATATTAAACGATGGGGTCCACCTCTGGTACAAATTGTGGGACCCAAAGCCTCGGAGAAGTGGATAAAAAGGCTTCAAGGAGTAATATTTGGATTTCTTCCTGAAGCCATTTGAACATTCCACTTCCCCTACCACCCCATCTTATATATATATCAATAACAATACTGCAACTAGCCAAGGACTCGAACCCATGTTATTTTGGCCCGCGTCATGGTTAGCAAAATCTTCATGACACTCTAACCCACTGGGCACCAAATCCTACAAGAATCACGTTGCTCACCAGACGACTTAGTTGATTGGCGTCGTTGCTCACTTTCATCCTGCCACTTCATCTTCCATTCAGGGACTCGTCCCTGACGATCTCTATTCATGCTAATCTGTTGGGAAGAAAGAGTAGACCGCTCGGACAAGGAGCGGTTAGCTTCAAAAGAGTCAGGCAACCTGGCTGCTTCTAATGCAGTGGTCAACGAATGATCTTCAAGAAAGACTCTAACCTCTAGTCCAACAGGTTATATCCCAGAAGTAATTGCACTAAGGCGGAAAAGTTGGCGAGACCACTCGCCTTGTACCGTTTTGTAATTTTTTTTTGACTGCTGCCTTACAAAGTCTACATGAGACTGACCCAGCAGACGCTTTCACAGTTTGAATTCCCACCTGTACTTGGCGGGAATACACTGATATGCCCCAAGAACCGTTGTTTTAACAACCCGATAATCAGCAAATTCTTCATTATTTAAAACAGCTGTGAACTCAGGCCACCTCAGAGCTCGAACCTGGTTTTCAAATGCCTCGAAAAACTGTTCAGGTTCAGACTCAATAAAGCGAGTTAATAACGGCACTGTTTTTTTGCACGCTATAGTAGTCACCAACAGTCTGTTTAAATTGCCTCCTCTCCTCTCTATCAAACTCCTTTTTAGCAAATGCTCGCTGCTCTCTGGTGATGTGTTGTGAACACTCCAGCACACCTTCGTATGGTTTCGGTTTGAATTTTTTTTTTTTTTCTTTTAACTCTACTTTGGTCCTGAAGAGTCTTTTGCTTTCTAACTTCTTCTCTCGTTCTTGCTCTCTTCTCTCTTTTCACAATTTTCAATTATTTTGTCTCTCTCTATCTCTCTCTTCCATTGCCTTTCTTTAGCAAGTTTTTCTACTTTTGTTCTTCCCTGGCAAGTCTCTCTTTCTCGTTTTTACTCTTACCTAGTTAGTCTTCCTTTCTTCTTTTGCTCTTCCATACCTAGCTTTTCTGAACGTTCCCGCTTAGCCTTTCCTTGTCTCGCTAAAAGTTCCTGGATCTCGGTAGAAATGAAATATTCTGAGGCAGTCACACTAAAACCCATCTGAAGAACAAACAACTTACACACAAAACACAGACATACACGGTAGTCAAAAACTCCTGGAAGGAACTACGTTCTTATTCAAATCAGAAAAAAAAATATGGAATTCCTATACCACATACTATTTCTGTAACAATCAAGAGTGTCCTATGTCAGTGCACTTCTTAAACAACGCACAAGGCTCAATGGAGTTGTTTGTCAATTGAGTCTTTAATTACACAACAAGTTCAATTATGACAGAAATAAAGATGTGTATATACTGTTACCTGTCCCGACTTACTACTCAATTTATGATTAAATTCATTTTGGGGGGTGCTAAACCCATAGGAGTTATACAGCGCTTGGATGAATGGAAGGCACTCAGGATTGTATTCCAAGTCCTTAGATCAAGAGCCCCTCACCAGATTCAAGGAAACGTTTTTCAGCAGATTTTATCCAAAGCATGTGAATGCAAAAGGAAAATTATACTTAACATTTCCTTTAAATGCCAATATAGTGAAGGCAGCCAACAGCAGTAAGTGACAACCTGATTGTTAGTGGTAACGATGTTTGTCTCAGCTTCAGGGCTTCAAAGATCTTGAACGAAATGTCTCTAGCGTAAATTATATGGCCTGGACCCTAATCAGTATTTCAATGTTTAGGAAAAATATGGATGAAAAACATATGAATAATATGTAAATATAAGCAATATGGAAACTTAAAGATAACACAAAATTCCTACAATTTACTTAATAATTATAATCACACAAACATGAAGTAATTCCTAATTGAATTAAAATATTTGAAAATATAACATATACTACGAAAGTAGATGAATGCAAAGATAGGAAAATATAGAAGAGCAGTAATTAGTATGAACGCCCTCATGACGTAGCAGACAAGTTCTGATCCACAGTGATCAAAGGTTACATGAATAGCTCATTTATAAATGTAGCATAAGATGGTCACCAGTAGTCACACTATCAACAGATTAAAGTGGCATGAAAGGCAAGAGCCCTTAAATAGAGGTGCACTGCAAGCAACAGGTGTAGAGCAGTTGAACACGCAGGCTGGAGTGAACCTTCATATGAACCGGTTAATCAAGTTGGCATTCGCCCTTATGAGGTTTTCTCCCATATCAGCAGTTGGTAGCCAGTATGGCGGAGAGTAACCAGCGTCGGAGGAACACTGTCTTTGTTAAATTCATGTCATCAAGTGTATATGAGAGAGTGGTGGAGAATTTCGAGGATGCTCGGTGTCTGGTCAACCCAACTGTGGAAGTTTGTCTCCACGATGTGTCCAGGACGTATACGTGGGTCCGTGCAAGGAATGTCCCCTTCAAGGCAGACAATCACGACATAATATGTATAATACCATACGTGTTGACTTAATGGTTTGGCCAGGGATGTCGCTGCGCAGTGTGAGCAGCAACAGCGAGCTGAGGTGAGTCATCATGAATACCATACAACGACACCAAGTGAGTTACACGTTGGAGGAGAGACGAAAAAGCGAAAGTCCCACAATGCATTGTCCAATGAAGAGCCCATGGCAACAACGGATGAATTGCCATGTGCGATGCTACCATCATCATCTGTGTCTACTAGACCAGCAATTCCTCAGTCGTCCAATCAAAGTGAGGCTTACTACGACGACGACCCTGTATCCTTTCAAGTACGGGACATAGGACTAGAAGTCCCTAATATAAATTTAAGTATAGAACCTGTAACTCCAGACATTAGTGACGTTGGTACTCCTGTCACCGTGTTGGAAGTACCAATGAGCGTTTATGCAAAGGCGACGACTCCGTCAGTTTGTTCGGCGGAATGTCCATTAAAGAAGAGGAATGCAGTGTCAGACGGGAGTGACGACATCTTAACTCCCAAACAGAGACCTGGAAAAAAACAATGGGTCGAACCTCTGAGACAAGACGTTTTGAGAGTCCTCCCTAGTACATGTATGGAGGAACTGACTGGTCACAGTAGAGAAGCTGAGACGGGGGACGTATCACTTGATACTTCAGTAACGACGATACCGAATCCTGATCAAGTACCTTTTATACCATCGCCTTCAAGTGTGTGACTATAAATGTTAATGGAATATGTGATAGGATTAAACGAGGTCCTGTTATAGAGTTTTTGCGCCGATGTAGTGCTGATGTAGTGTACATACAAGAACACAATTTCTGTGAAGTCAGTAAATTGAATGTAGATGGGTATAGAGTGTATGACACAAATTCCCTAAGATTGAAAGGAGGTGTTGCTATTTGTATTAAGGAGTTAAGCCCTTTTCATGTGACGCGACAGGAAGTTGACGTTGAGGGTAGAGTCGTGCGTGTCGATGGGCGGTGGGATACAGTTCCTGTTTGTTTCATTGATATGTACGGGCCGGCCGATAGTGCTTTGCAAGACAAAACCCGGTTCTATAGTGATGTTTTAGTATACCACTTGCGTTCGTTGCTGGTCGTTACAATAATGGGCAGCGACTGGAATTGCATGGTTCGGCGTAAGGACGTTTAACCTCCCGGGAGAGGAGTATTATTGCCACTCTTAGGAGACATTATACGTAATGTAGGCCTCATAGACCTTGTGGCGACATAATTGGAGGCGTAGCACACACGTTTGTTAGCCCCGGATATGCAGCGCGCCTTGATCGAATTTATGTGTTGAGAGGTGTGGCTGTGCAGAACGTCATTCATACCGATGTGGTTTGTACAGATCATCGTGCTGTGGTAGCTAATTTAACGTGGGACGGGTTGCCAAATTTTTTTCCAAGGTTCTGGAAGATGAATGTGTCACTGCTAAATAAAGCAGAGGTGAGGTCTCTCTTTACGCAAGTGTGGGAAAACGCAATGCAGAGACGTAACGATAGCGGTGATGTAATTGGCTGGTGGGATACTGTGGGGAAGGGTATAGTCTGCGATTTTTTTGTTGCTCAAGGTAAAGTTGATTATCAAATGTGTACTGGGTACATGGCATGTATACAAGGACAGCTTGATGCATGTTATCTCCCCAGAGCGTCTTACCCGGTAGCGGAGATTGAAGCGCTCAGGAATACGTTGTGTACATTACACAATGAACGGTTTAATGGAGCCAGAATCGCTATGGGGACATCGGCCATCCGCTTACGTTTAGCGGGCACAGAGTCGCCGTCGGCGGGCGACACCCATTATGAGCATGCAGACATCGGAAGGCGTAGCAGGGTATCGTCCAGATAATAAATTGACAAGTACTGAGAGTATGGGGTTTTATGTCGACGAATATTTTCGTAAACATACTTTGAGTCAAGGAGTTAGCTGGCAGGCGGTCGAGTCGTTCGGTAATCACATACCATGTAATATAACCGAAGATGACAGGGTAACACTAGATGGGATGATTACGGCTGATGAAATTTGGACAGCCATACAAAGTATGAATGTGGGTAAATCCTCTGGGATTGATGGTATCCCCAGCGAGTTTTATTTAGAGTACTGGAACTTTCAACTCAGAGTATTGGAACTTTCTTCGAGACTTTTTTGAAACACTCCTTAACGAAATGAAGATATGTAGAAGGTTAAGGACACTACAGAAAACAGGAGTAGTTGTGTTAGTCCCGAAAAATGAAACGTGTTCTTTTATAACATATTATAGGATGATTTCTTTATTGTGTATCTATTATAAAATCTTCGCTAAAATTTCAGGGAATCGTATTAAGGTAGTCATCGATAAGGTAATACACGAAGGACAACGTGGGCTTCCTGGACTATCGATGCATTACGGACACAGTATTCTCACAAATCATATTCGTGAACGTCAGACAGGAGCGTTTGTCGCGATCGATTGGCAGGCAACTTTCGATACAGTAGAACGTGAAACCCTTTGGACTTTCATGAAATGGCAGGGTTTTGGGCGATAAATAATTGATTGGGAGCGTTCATTGTACGACGGAGCGTGTATGCGGTTTCAGATTAATGGTCGCCTTGGACTTCTTCAAGATCCCTTTTATAGGGGCGTTGTTGGTTTAAATCGAGTACCACGTGTTGAGTTATGTAATGAACAGATGGACGTATAATTGGATACGTGGACGATACGACGGTAGTACTAAAAGGATTAGATGAAATGGGTGCCTTTCAAGAAACGGTTAGGGCGTTTAGACCGGCGTCTGGCATGCGGAGTAATCCTAAAAAAAACAGGTGTCTTGCTACTAGGTCAGCCAGTCACTGTAAACGAGACTCGGCAGTGGGTGTGGTCCAGAGTATCCCATTTGGAAATTTGTGGGATCGAATATACGAATAGTCTCGTTGAGACACAAAGGCGAAACTCTTCCACCGTAGTAGATAAAGTCATTCTCCGTATGTCCACTCTGAGAGCGAACGGATTGACGTTACACCAACGAGTGGTGGTTACGAACTAGTGATGTATCGGATATTCGCATCCGCATCCGAATCCGCGGAACATCTGCACAATTTCTTACATCCGCATCCGCATCCGCATCCATAAAATGAGTAAGTAAGACATCCGTATACACATCCGCATACCGGATATCTAAATTTTTCACATCAGATACATCCCTATTACGAACGCACTGCTCTACGCCAAAGTGTGGCACGTTGCGCGGCACTTTTCTATAGTTTGTTGATGTGCAGAGGTTGTTAGCACGCGTTTATCGATTTGTGTGGGGTAGTGGTTATAATTATTTGCGGGAACACGTAGTGTGTTTACCGGTAAAATGCGCGGGTCTTGGATTGATCGATCTACGAATACATGTCATAGTAATGTTCGTAAAAGGTGTTTATTTACAGCGATTTCGCATGGTACGATGTCCCTTCCAGCATTGCATGAATATGTTTGTAAGTGGTACAGCGGTGACGAATGCGGCATCCGGATAGACATCCTCCGGCCCTTGTTTATGGGCGACAACCGAAAAATCTGCCCGTACGAGTTCTTAAATTGGGTGTGGTACGGCCTGTCGTTCCGCCAGTGCATTGCCTTTTTCCTGTGTACGAGTGGTCGGGTATTTGGCGACCTTTCGCTGAATTACGTATTCATCCGAAGGTGCGCGAGGTATATTACAAGTTCTTACATAACATCCTACCGTCAAAAGTGGTACTATATAATCGACGCCTCATAGAAGGCAAAATGTGTCCTGCTTGCGGAGCGATCGGGGATTCTTATCATAGTCTTTATTTTTGTGAAAGCTTCGGGTCTAGACGAGAGTTGCTCGGTAAAGTAGTAAGTGTAGTCGGGGGACGCGGTATTCAAAGTCTTCGAGCACTAAGTCTAGATATAGGAGGTGTTTCGTCTACCGTACAAAGAACGATTGGATACATAGTTACTGATTACGTATATACTTTATGGGTGTGTCGCGAGAGGTCAGCCGATGATTGTATACAGGTGCTTGCTGCGAATTGGTATCGCACCAAATGTCGCAACGAACTCCTGTCTGGCCCGCAGTGGGCAGTAGAGTTTACGGTCGAATTTCAGGAATTCATGGTGCGGTCATTATTAAGACTAATCGAGTGAAATAGAAAACGGGCTTAACTCCTTGAATGTAGGCGTACCAAGGAGGTCGATTGATTACTTTCGACTTTCATTTTTATACTTCATGTAGTGTGAGATTCAGTTGATTACACTGGGACGATGCTGAGTCCTATTTTAATGGCAAACCTTTAGCATATGTTCTACAATACGTAATTATGTCCTTCCATTGTTAACGGTCATAATTATATCCTGTTTAAAGTTTAAGTATATGATAGGGATTAATATATACAGTGATATAGGTATTGTCTGTAGAGTTAGTAGTACTTTAATGCACTTTTATGTCACAAAAGGTTCCGAGTTGACAGTACGAAGCCAAGTGAGGTATAGTAGGTCAATTACTTTGTACATTATGAATAGTGATCAGGTAGATTTAATTTGAAAGAAGTCAGGGTAATTTGCGAATGGTGGATTTCACCGTCGTAAGATAAATCGTTCCTACGCATGTTTCTTTGCTTTGTTGGTTGTATATATGACCGTGTATGCAACGGTACTTACAGCTTTATTACCTGAAAGTCATATAGAGGTTGCTGTGTGCCATGTAGGGTATTAACTTCATTGTATGATAATAATCTGTAGTCTTGTAACACTGCGTGCACACATAGATGTAGTTGCAGGGTTGATTTACAACTCCTGGATCTGTGTAAAGAGATACGGTATAGATTGTGGGGTGTTAGGATTATATTAGCAACATGCTGTATTGTCCCTTCGTAGACTGAAAAGTCTAAGTGCTGTTTAAATTGTTCACAAGTATGTACCATTGTATAATTATACGTTCATGACAATGTATGTATTGTGTATATAATTGGTGTATATTTTCCTTAAGAGTAGGTTGATGGGTGAGGTAGCGTGTAAGGGGGGAGGGGTACCCGCCTCCCTCAGCTGTGCGGGGGTGAGGTAGTATAGTAGAGACATTTTGTGCAATTTTGAACATGCATGAGAGTTCTATGTTCTTCAGCCTGGTGACTGAAGCTGTGTACCATATTTATTTTATACATGTACAGGCGGAATGTGTCCGCTTACATATGTTGAATTAATGTTCTGCCGTGAGATGGCAAGGAGGGGGGGGAGGGGACACGGGTGGGCTGAGAGAGTAGCTATCTGCGACTTTCCTATGAGTACTACTGAATTGTACATATATATCCAATGTTTACTCACTGTACCATTAATATTGAGTTATAAACCATGTTGATTCAGTATAATGTAGGTGCAGGTTGGGTGGTCTTCGAGGATGGGTGGTTTTCACCCCGCCGTTGTATGGTGGTGTGAGTAGGTAGAACTGGCTAGTATATTGTGTTACGCCTCTTGAAAGTCTCTTTTATATATTTATTATATAACTGTAATGATGTGTTTTTACTAAAAAAATCAAGTTGGCCGGTGTTATGGTGGTGACGAGTGAGTTGAAAAACAACAGAGACCCTCCCATGCGTAGTAGTGCTTCTACAGAGACCCACCATGCGTAGTAGTGCTTCGACAGAGACCCACCCATGCGTAGTAGTGCTTCTACAGAGACCCACCCATGCGTAGTAGTGCTTCTACAGAGACCCACTCATGCGTAGTAGTGCTTCTACAGAGACCCACCCATGCCTAGTAGTGCTTCTACAGAGACCCACCCATGCGTAGTAGTGTTTCTACAGAGACCCACCCATGCCTAGTAGTGCTTCTACAGAGACCCACCCATGCGTAGTAGTGCTTCTACAGAGACCCACCCATGCGTAGTAGTGCTTCTACAGAGACCCACCCATGCGTAGTAGTGCTTCTACAGAGACCCACCCATGCGTAGTAGTGCTTCTACAGAGACCCACCCATGCGTAGTAGTGCTTCTACAGAGACCCACCCATGCGTAGTAGTGCGCTTCTACAGAGACCCACCCATGCGTAGTAGTGCTTCTACAGAGACCCACCCATGCGTAGTAGTGCTTCGACAGAGACCCACCCATGCGTAGTAGTGCTTCGACAGAGACCCACTCATGCGTAGTGTGCTTCTACAGAGACCCACTCATGCGTAGTAGTGCTTCTACAGAGACCCACCCATGCGTAGTAGTGCGCTTCTACAGAGACCCACCCATGCGTAGTAGTGCTTCTATAGAGACCCACCCATGCGTAGTAGTGCTTCTACAGAGACCCACCCATGCGTAGTAGTGCTTCTACAGAGACCCACCCATCCGTAGTAGTGCTTCTACAGAGACCCAACCATCCGTAGTAGTGCTTCTACAGAGACCCACCCATGCGTAGTAGTGCGCTTCTACAGAGACCCACCCATGCGTAGTAGTGCTTCTACAGAGACCCACCCATGCGTAGTAGTGCTTCTACAGAGACCCACCCATGCGTAGTAGTGCTTCTACAGAGACCCACAAATGCGTAGTAGTGTTTCTACAGAGACCCACCCATGCGTAGTAGTGCTTCTACAGAGACCCACCCATGCGTAGTAGTGCTTCTAAGAGACCCACCCATGCGTAGTAGTGTTTACAGAGACCCACCCATGCGTAGTAGTGCTTCTACAGAGACCCACCCATGCGTAGTAGTGCTTCTACAGAGACCCACCCATGCGAGTAGCTTTAAGAGACCCACCCATGCGTAGTAGTGCTTCTACAGGGGCCCACCCATGCGTAGTAGTGCTTCTACAGAGACCCACCCATGCGTAGTAGTGCTTCTACAGAGACCCACCCATCCGTAGTAGTGCTTCTACAGAGACCCACCCATGCGTAGTAGTGCGCTTACAGAGACCCACCCATGCGTAGTAGTGCTTTATAGAGACCCACCCATGCGTAGTAGTGCTTCTACAGAGACCCACCCATGCGTAGTAGTGCGTTCTCGAGACCCACCCATCCGTAGTAGTGCTTCTACAGAGACCCACCCATGCGTAGTAGTGTTTACAGAGACCCACCCATGCGTAGTAGTGCTTCTACAGAGACCCACCCATGCAGTAGTGCGCTTCTACAGAGACCCACCCATGCGTAGTAGTGCCGCTACAGAGACCCACCCATGCGTAGTAGTGCTGACTTAACTCAGTGGTGGACCTGACTTAACTCAGTGGTGGACCTGACTTAACTCAGTGAAGACGTGTCTTGTGTGCTCTCTGTCAATCTGAAGAAGATGTCCTCTCTTGAGCTACTCTACCAGCAGCTGAAGGAAGAACTGAGGGTAGCTAAGCTTGAGATACAGCGACTGACTGAGGAAAACAAGAGGATTCGTAGTAATCCTCCTGTTGAGAACTCGCCAGAAAGGAACCTGGACAGTGGCTAAAACGCATGGGACAAAGTTAAGGCTCAAGAGGACGGGTGGAGAGGAGAAACAACGAAGACCCAGGAGAATGTTGTGGAAACATCGAACCCATTCTCCGTACCTGATGAATGTGAGTCGACTTCGGGAGCGTCACGACGAAAGACACAAAGGAAGGTAAAAACATTGTTGTTGTTGGGACAGTCAGGTTAGGTACATGGATAGGGCTTTCTGTTTGATTGATAGGAGTAGGAGACAGAGGGTTTGCTTTCCTGGGGCTGGGATGGAGGATATTGTTAGCCGTCTGGACGACATCATGAGAGGTAATGGGAGCAACTATTATCTGTCTCAGTGCTGGAGGCAACGATGTTGGCAGACGTAGGAGTGAGGACCTGACTAGCAGGTTTAGGCCAGCAATAGACATAATTAGGAAGAAGGGTGGGAACCCTGTCATATGTGGTATTTTGCCAAGGAGAGGAGTTGAATGAATAGTTGTCCAGGGCAATTGGTGTCAATTAGCTGGCTGGACAAATACTGTAAGGAAAATTCAGTAACATTCATTGACAACTGGGACCTCTTCTATGGCAGAAATGACATGTATGCCAGGGATGGGGTTCACTTATCCAGGTCTGGGGTGGGGGCACTGGCAACTGCAGTGGAGGGAGCTGTTAGGGCTTTAAACTAGAAATAGTTAGTGGTATGGGTTTGGGGGAAAACAGAGAAGTCCCAGTGTAGTAATATTATAAGTTGTAGGAGAACTAGTAATAGGCAGAATAAGGTGGATAGTGGAAAGCTAGTGACACTAGATGACAAGGACAGTAATAGGTATAGTGGAAAACAGAGATGAGCAGGAAGGGTAAAGAGAAAGGAGGGTCTCTAAATATATATTATAAATTAGACATATGCAACACTTGGGATCTTTATTGAGGAAACGTTTCCCACACAGTGGCTTCATCGTCCAATACAAAGTAGAAAGGTGTAAGGAGAGGAGAAGTTTGAGGTTATCAGTCCTCGGCCGGAGTCGATGTTCAGTCCATCAATCTT
>WNWK01023520.1:0-30994 GCA_009830355.1 Cherax destructor
AATACACCAACTGCCTTAGCACAACAAGTGAGCAGTCAGGAGCACCTGCCACAGCCAAGGCTGAGCAGCGAATCATTTTGGGGAATTACCGTGAAATTCACCTGGGATCGAATGGCTATAAATGAATTTAGCTGATTTTTGGGTTGTTGCCAGACTTTGGTAACCTGTATATTTCGTATCAGTAACTGCAGGAGCAGATGTGAGGTCCCGTGCAAGTGTTGTATGTTTACATACATGTATATAAATAGTTAGACAATCATAGGATGATTTTCTTTGTCAGGTGGAGTAGACTGAATATTTTGTTCATAAATTTGAAGTTCAATTAATAAATGGGTCAGTTGCCTTTCGATTCTAGCATGTTGAAATGGAACGTTTAGACCAAGTGTGTGTAACTGCTGAACTCTTGTTCTCTGTTGTGATCAGCTGCTTCACACGACACAATAAAAAGAGAAGCTTATGTATCGTCAATCTCTCTCTCTCCCTCCTTCCTTTACACATTTATATTTTCTTCTGTACTTTCCATCCCTCCTTCTCTTCTTCCTTTTGCCTAGTAGCTAATGATTCCAGTTGCTGTATTCTTCCTGGAAAATATCTACAGGTTTTTCCAAGATATTATGATTTAAATATTCTAACTCTGTTTTGACATTCGTGGAAAATATCTGGTAAAACCGTAATTCTCTGAGCTCTGAAATCTTCGTTTATAACTTTGTTTTGCCTCATTGGGAAACACTGAATTTCTTTGACTCTAATTTAAAGGTCATTTATTACAAAACCAACAATAAAGGGACTTTTTAATTAGGGTTCAGCTCCCCTTCAGTATGGAAGTAAAGCATTAATGGTCTAACTGACCATTAACTAAGTTCTCTTTAGACTTGAGTCTTCATCTAGGATAAATCATGTTTTTTAGGATAAATTTGCCAGTCTTTTTTTAAGGCACTTATAACTGAAATTATTAATTTTCCTAAAAAAAATATTTTTCATTTCCTTTAACAATAATTATTAATTTTCTAAAAAAAAAAAAAAATTCATTATCTAAAAAATTAATTATTCATTTTCTTAAAAATATAATTATTCATTTCCTTCAAAAATTAATTATTCATTTCCTTAGAAAATAAAACAACACAATGTAAATAACCTGTTCACACGGATGGTAGATATATAAGAAGGTTCTCCAGATCTTCAATGTCTTGTTCCACATATGATTTATCCATTGATGGGTCCTGCCCAAGCTTGCGGGACTATCCCAGGTCAATTAAATGAGCAACGTATTTGTTTTCAACGGTTTCGATGAGGACGTTGCCAGGATGTAGGTCTTGGTGTGCGAAACCCTTAGTGTGAAAATCTTGGACAGCATTCTTCACAGCTTCGTAAGCTTTCTTGCATTCATCAACTGGGTTGCCTTCGAAGAACTTATCAAGGGGTTGTCCTGGGCAGAGCTCCATGATGATAGCTGAAGGAAGTCCTTTAGAAATCCCGAAAATTTTGGTGTTCCTCCAGCTCCTGCAGCAGCCTTCAGGAGGCGAGATTCCGTCATGTCGTACTGCTGGGTTTCGAAGACTTTTACAGCAACAATGACGACGGAGCCATCATTCATTGTCACCTGGGCTCTGTGTGTCTTAGCGAAAGCTCCTTCGCCAAGTTCACTCTTAAGTGAAATCTGAGGCCATGAAAATTTCCGGAAGGTTTTCTTAGGCTTGCGAGGACGGTGTTGTGAGCCGCCAGCCTCACCATTGCAAACTTTTACCCTTTTGCTAGCAGGTCCAGAAGGGGAGGAAGAGCGACGCCGCTTCTCACTAACACCAGCCATTGTTTCCCTTTAAATTCTCTGGGTAAAGAAGCAACTAATTTTAAGCTCGAGGCTCAAAGTTTTTCGTTATAGAAATATGCTGATTCTTACTAATATACTCTGAAAAAGTGATGACTAATAAATATAGTTAAGATGTTAACAAAGAGGATTATATAGAGAGGAGTATGGAAAAGTAAACACAAATATAGTTAGGATGGAATTATAGTGTGTGCGCGTGCGTGCGTGCGTGCGTGCGTGCGTGCGTGCGTGCGTGCGTGCGTGCGTGCGTGCTGTGGACAGTTACACTAACGTAGTTATGTTTGTTGGGATTGATTCATAGTTCCTGATTAGAAGTGAACAGTTGAAAGATTTTGGTACTGAAGATAGGATACATGAATGTAGTTTAGAATTTATACGTAAACAAAGATCAGTAGTGTAGTGTAGATAAGGTAGTAGAGAGATGTATAGTGTAGTGTAGATAAGGTAGTTAGAGATGTATAGTGTAGTGTAGATAAGGTAGTGAGAGATGATAGTGTAGTGTAGATAAGGTAGTTGAGAGATGTTAGTGGTGTAGTAGGTAGTTAGTGTAGATGTAAAGTAGTGAGTGTTGTGTAGTGAGTGAAATAGTGAGGTGTGTAGTGTAGTGAAGATAGCTGAGTGTTGTGTAGTGTAGTGAAGATAGCTGAGTGTTGTGTAGTGTAGTGAAGATAGCTGAGTGTTGTGTAGTGTAATTGAAGATAGCTGAGTGTTGTGTAGTGTAGTGAAGATAGCTGAGTGTTGTGTAGTGTAGTGAAGATAGCTGAGTGTTGTGTAGTGTAGTGAAGATAGCTGAGTGTTGTGTAGTGTAGTGAAGATAGCTGAGTGTTGTGTAGTGTAGTGAAGATAGCTGAGGGGTTGTGTAGTGAGGAGATAGCTGAGTGTTGTGTAGTGTAGTGAAGATAGCTGAGTGTTGTGTAGGTAGATGAGATAGCTGAGTGTTGTGTAGTGAAGGATAGCTGAGGTGTAGTGTAGTGAAGATAGCTGAGTGTTGTGTAGTGAAGATAGTGAGTGTTGTGTAGGTAGAAGATAGCTGAGTGTGTGTAGTTGAAGATAGCTGAGTGTGTGTAGTGTAGTGAAGATAGCTGAAGTTGTGTAGTGAAGATAGCTGAGTGTTGTGTAGTGAAGATAGTGAGTGTTGTATTGTATGTGAAGATAGCTGAGTTGTGTGTAGTGAAGATAGCTGAGTTTGTGTGTGTAGTGAAGATAGCTGAGTGTTGTGTAGTGTAGAGATACTGATGTTGTGTAGTGTAGTGAAGATAGTTGAGTGTTGGTAGTAGAAGATATGCTGAGTGATTGTGTAGTGTAAATCGAAATAGCTGATGTTGTGTAGTGTAGGAAGATGTTGAGTGTTGGTAGTGTGTGAAGATACTGAGTGTTGTGTAGTTGTGAAGATAGCTGAGTGTTGTGTAGTGTGTGAGAAGTGAGTTGTGTAGTGTGTGAAGATGCTGAGTGTTAGTGTAGTGTAGTGAAGATAGCTGAGTGTTGTGTAGTGTAGTGAAGATAGCTGAGTGTTGTGTAGTGTAGTGAAGATAGCTGAGTGTGTGTAGAAGATACAGTGTGTGTAGTGAAGATAGCTGAGGTGTTGGTGTAAGTGTAGTGAAGATAGCTGGTGTTGTGTAGTGTAGTGAAGATAGTTGAGTGTTTGTGTAGTGTAGTGAAGATAGCTGATGTTGTGTAGTGTAGTGAAGATAGCTGAGTGTTGTGTAGTGTAGTGAAGATAGCTGAGTGTTGAGTGTGAAGATACTGATGTGTGAGTGTAGTGAAGATAGCTAGGTGTAGTGCAGTGAAGATAGCTAGTGTGTAGTAGTAGTGAAGATAGCATGAGGTTGGAGTTAGTAAGATAGCTGAGTGTGTGTAGTGTAGTGAAGATAGCTGAGTGTGGTAGTGAGTTGAAGTGCAGGTTGTGTAGTGTAGTGAAGATAGCTGAGGGGTAGTGTAGTGAAGATAGCTGAGTGTTGGTAGTTAGTGAAGATAGCTGAGTGTTGTGTAGTGTAGGAAGATAGCTGAGTGTTGTGTAGGTAGTATGAAATAGCTGAGTGTTGTGAGTGTAGTGAAGATAGCTGAGTGTTAGTAGTGAAATGTAGTGTAGTGTAAGATAGCTGAGTGTGTGTGGTAGTGTAGTGAAGATAGCTGAGTGTTGTGTAGTGTAGAAGATAGCTGAGTGTTGTGTAGTGTAGTGAAGATAGCTGAGTGTTGTAGTGTAGTGAAGATAGCTGAGTGTTGTGTAGTGTAGTGAAGATAGCTCAGTGTTGTGTAGTGCTAGTGAAGATAGCTGAGGTGTGTAGTGTAGTGAAGATAGTGAGTGTTTGTAGTGTAGTGAAGATAGCTGAGTGTTGTGTAGTGTAGTGAAGATAGCTGAGTGTTGTGTAGTGTAGTGAAGATAGCTGAGTGTTGTGTAGTGTAGTGAAGATAGCTGAGTGTTGTGTAGTGTAGTGAAGATAGCTGAGTGTTGTGTAGTGTAGTGAAGATAGCTAGGTAGTGTAGTGAATATAGTGTAGTGAAGAATAGCTGAGTGTATGGCTAGTGTAGTGTAGTGAAGATAGCTGAGTGTTGTGTAGTGTAGTGAAGATAGCTGAGTGTTGTGTAGTGTAGTGAAGATAGCTGATTTTGTAGTGTAGTGAAGATAGCTGAGTGTTGTGTAGTGTAGTGAAGATAGCTGAGTGTTGTGTAGTGTAGTGAAGATAGCTGAGTGTTGTGTAGTGTAGTGAAGATAGCTGAGTGTAGTGTAGTGAAGATAGCTGAGTGTTGTGTAGTGTAGTGAAGATAGCTGAGTGTTGTGTAGTAAGATAGCTGAGTGTTGTGTAGTGTAGTGAAGATAGCTGAGTGTTGTGTAGTGTAGTGAAGATAGCTGAGTGTTGTGTAGTGTAGTGAAGATAAGTAACAGCCTGGTTGATCAGACCCTGATCCACCATGAGGCCTGGTCTCAGACCTGGCCGCGGGGACGTTGACTCCCGAAACCCTCTCCAGGTAAACTCCAGGTAATAAATAAAATTCAAAATTGTCACTCATAAGTAAAACATAAAATTGTTACCCAAATAGAATTTAAAATTGTTAACAATAATTAGCATGTATAGCAATTTTAAATTTTATTTAGTATTAGAATCATTTCTAAATTTCAAGAACAATTTAAAAAAAATAATTTATATTTAAGGGTAACAATTTTAAATACTCAAATTCAAAATTGTATACCTCTACATGTGTATACAATTGTTTATTTTTTAGTGTGTATTCTTTCAGTGGTATCTGTGTGTATATACGCTGTGTATACACACAGAGGTATAGGTTACTGTGTATATACACTAGGAGATATGATATGCCTGATTTGAGGTTATTAATGTAATTAACATTCTTTCTAAAGTTCTTGACTTGATGTGTGTGTGTGTGTGTGTGTGTGTACTTACCTAATTCACCTATTGTGGTTGCAGGGGTCGATTCACAGCTCCTGACCCCGCCTCTTTACTGGTCGCTAATAGGTCACTCTTACTGTGTGTGTGTAATCACTTAGTTGTAGTTGCAGGGGTCGAGTCATAGCTCCTGGCCCCGCCTCTTCACTGGCCGCTACTGGGTCACTCTCCCTTCGCCATGAGCCTTATCATACTTCTTCTTGAAGCTATGAATGGATCCTGCTTCCACTTCATCACTTCCCAAGCTATTCCACTTCCAGACCACTCTATGACTGAAGAAATACTTCCTAACATCCCTGTGATTCATTTGAGTCTTCAACTTCCAACTGTGACCCCTTGTTGCTGTGTCCCATCTCTGGAACATTCTGTCTCTGTCCTCCTTGTCAATTCCTCTCAGTATTTTATATGTCGTTATCCTGTCCCCCCTATCTCTCCGGTCCACCAGTGTCGTCAGGTCGATTTCCCTTAACTTCTCCTCGTAGTACATACCCCTTAGCTCCGGGACTAGTCTTGTTGCAAACCTTTGCACTTTCTCTAGTTTCTTTATGTGTTTGGCTAGGTGTGGGTTACAAACTGGTGCTGCATAATCCAGTATGTGCCTAACGTACAGTGTACAGGGTATATACTATATATATATATATATATATATATATATATATATATATATATATATATATATATATATATATATATATATATATATTCTTACAGGATTATTAGTCTTTGTCATAATATTTTTTGAGTTATCATCAGCTGACCCGAAAATACTCAAAATTTTGAATTTTTGTTAGTTGGTTCTTATTTATGGTTTAATAAAAGCAAATTTAAGTGTATATAGCAGTTCTGACATTAGATATGTTAGATATATCTACTCTAGTTTTAGTATCCACGAGTTGATGAATTACACATATGTGCAACACTTGAGTACCTTTATTGATGAATAAAGCACAAGTGCAACACCTGGGTGTTTTTATTGATGAATATGACACATCTGCAACACCTGGGTGTCTTTATTGATGAATATGACACATGTGCAACACCTGGGTGTCTTTATTGATGAATATGACACATGTGCAACACCTGGGTGTCTTTATTTATGAATATGACACATGTGCAGCACCTGGGTGTCTTTATTGATGAATAACACACATGTACAACACCTGGGTGTCTTTATTGATGAATAACACACATGTACAACACCTGGGTGTCTCTATTGATGTGTAAGACACATGTACAAACCTTGAAGTGTAATAAACACATGTCAATGGCCAATAAGAATCCACATGAGACCGAAACACAGAAGACTAATTGATTTGTATATTTGGATCCCCTTGTGGGATCCTCTGTGGATCCCAGAAGGGGATCTAAATATGCAGATGAATTAGTCTTCTGAGTCTGTCACCTTGTGTCTTCTAATTAAGCATCTACCATTATAAACAACTAGCATAGGATACTAGATCAAGCCAATGACGACCCTCCTAGCACCTAGCATGGTTCTAGCTTCTAATAGATGTGCTAGTATTAACACCAGACACAACAACAGCGAGATCAAATATCCTGATAGTTTCCCTTTATCCAATAGCGATAAATTAGACAAATGTATTAGAAAAAATAGGTCATGGCGGATACACTCACAGGGGCCCAAGACTGTTCAACTGCCTCCCAGCGTTCATAAGGGGGATAACCAATAGACCCCAAGCTATCTTCAAGTAGGCACTGGACAGGCACCTAAAGTCAGTGCCTGACCAGCCGGGCTGTGGCTCGTACTTCGGTTTGCGTGCGGCCAATAAGTAACAGCCTGGTTGATCAGGCCCTGATCCACCATAAGGCCTGGTCACAGACCAGGCCGCGTGGACGTTGACCCCCGGAACCCTCTCCAGGTATACTCCAGGTATTCAGGTAGATAGTGTTGTAATTAGGTCTTGCCTCAGTCAACCTGCCATGCAGGTAGATAGACTTATTATCTGATATAACCGCAAACATCTATCATGTGACTTATTTCTAATGAAGATTTTAAATACAGTGACTATTTCACTTATAGACTGTAAATACATTGACTATTTCTGATACAGTTTGTAAGCACACTGTAAGTACACTGTACAATTCTTGTACCAAATCACAAGACTTGGAGTGTGAAGTTAGATTCCTACTTGACACTGTTATATGTCTGCTTGCAACCGTGTCTGCTCTGGTAGCAGAAACAGACACGTCTCAACGACGTATGTATTGATTTATATTATGTATTGATTTATATTATGTATTAATTTATTTTTAGCTAACAGACTGAAGAATGAAAAATCGTTCTGCATAAGTTATTCAGTAGATATCTTGCCAGAGTGCAGGTACTGTACTTGCCACCTCCAGGACTCAAGTCCGGCTAACTAGTTTACTTGAATCCCTTCATTAATATTACCTTGCTCACACTCCAACAGCACGTCAAGCCTTAAAAAATACTTCCCTACACTCACGAATACTTTAATACCTAAAATAATGATTAATGTAAACTACCAGTGTATATACTTTTTTTTACATTAATACATAAAATAGGCTTCAATATTTGGTTCATGTACCTATCCAACCGCCTCTCATAGCATACACTCAGCTGATCCTCCAAATATTTTTGCAATCCATACTTCCACCTCGCAACCTCCCGACCTCTACTTTTATAAAAATCCCTTATCGCTGGCTTCGCCACGTCCACCCACCATGACACTATGTCTGGTAGTAACTTACCTTTCCTCCACATCGTCCCCCACCATTCAGCAAATAATTCTCTACCCTCCTCCCCTTCCACAAGACTTACATTTAGTTTCCAATACCCAGGATACCATTTCACCATACCTGCCCACTCAAGCTCCACTAACACTCCCCTATGATCAGTAAAACCTACATCCACACAACTCACCACCCCCACATTAATAACCCTTGAGACATATATACGATCTAAGCGTGCTGCATACCCCCTCCTCACAAAAGTATAATCAAACCTCCAACCCCCACCCACCACATCAACTAATCCCACACTACCTAAAACGTCCCTTAAAACACTGAGCACACATCCCGATCCCCTTGGTTCTACATCTTTGAGCCTTATGATACTATTCCAATCACCACCTACTACTACAACTTCTGGCAAGCCACCCAAGTAATATACCAATTGATCCCTCACAAAATCCTCATTGACTCTACGGTTATTTATAGCCGGCAAATAAACCCCAATGAAAGCTACCCTGACTCCTCCCCAAACCCCATCCACCCTCACAACCCTCCCGTCCCTCCCCTCCTCCCAAGCTAATAACTGAAAAGGGCTGTTCTCCTTCACAATTACCGCAACCCCTCCCTTGAAAGCCCCTGAACTACCAGCATACACTTTATAACCTTGCAACTGAAAATCCCTACCATACTTATAATTATGTTCCTGTATAAACCCTACATTAATGTCTTACCTTCTCATCGTCACTTCTATCCACTTCCTCGAGACCTCAGCTTTAGCCCCGTTCACGTTAAGCGTGAGACACTTGAATATGTTAAAGGTGGCTTCCCTTTAGATTTCTCATACTTATTACCTACACGCTTTGACATCCCACCAGGGTTATGATGTTCCTTTTTGTTTCCTCGTAAATTCCTGTCACCATCCACACTCCTTCCACTCAGCTCCACTTTTTGTGCAACTTCTACCAAAGATTTTTTACTAGACCTTTGAGCGGGCGTAAGGATGTCGTCCTCAGCCACACCCATAGGACGTTTACGTGAATCACTTCCAATGTCCATATCCCCAGCACAGTCCTCATTATGCACCATAACAGGCACCTCCTGTTGAATGAGACTAGTGTCCACTGGGCTGACTTCCCCCAGCCCCTCCGTCACACACACTACCTCCTCCACACCTGTTGAACTGTCCAACAGTCCACACAATTCCTCTGTCAACTCTGCTGCTATACCCAAGTCCAAATCGTCCACCCTATCCTGTACAGCCGGTACCACCGACGTCTGTGACTCTGTAGGTAGAGTCTGGCACACCTCTGCAGTCCCTTGAACTATGTCACTCCATCTTCCCGTCGACACCACGCCTACGTCCTCGTCCTGAACAGCAATTGCATCCTTAACAACCAACGCCGCTCTTGTGGCGTCGTAACGACCCCCTGGTCGCTGTGCACAGTCTGCTGCCATGTGTTCATACGACCCACATAGGTGGCACGTACGACGTTGACCAGCATAAGTCACGTATGCCTGCGTCCTAAATTCAGGTAGTAACACATAGGACGGAATAGGTCGTCGTAGTGTCATCTTCAATGTATATGACCCTTCTGGCATCCCTTCATAGATACCCTCCGACCATCGGCCCAAGATTGCTTGATGGACCACACCATATTCTTGAAATACATCACGTACATCACGTTCATCAGCTTCGAACGGTAAATTACGAAGACGCACGTACGTATATTGCCTTGAAACGTCCTTTAACTTTACTTCCACTGATGAATTCACTGTGAGGCTGACGCCCTCATATTTATCCACCAATCGCTCATACACTGTCGTCGAAATCAGCTTGACAAAAACTCTCACACTTCCATTCAGTGCAATACCGTAAATGTCATTGTTATCCAATCCAAATGTGTCTCTCAACACTGCAGGCAACATCACTGCCGCATTAGACGGATATACGGCACCTCTGATGAATTCCACACATACTGTGTTAATCCGTCGACGATACTGAACAGCCATTACTGTCCAATGAAACTGCTAGTAGCTCCCACTAGAGGTCAGATCGGAACAACCTTCCTCCACCACAGCTGGGCAGCGAATGTGAAACAGAATTTGTCCTAGCTGAATCGGACTGTGTGGATGTAATGGCAAGCTTCCTCTGATAAGGTTTTTCGGACTACTGCTCCTCTGATTTGCGTGATCATGAAGAATGGACCAAGGCTTGAGTCCTCTCATCTTCTGTTGATGTAATGGACTCATCTTCCATACCTGCCAACAATGGTTGTATGGTATATGTATGGTATAAAATACCGACGTAGAATGAGAGGAGATATCATCGAAGTGCTTAAGTGGATGATGGGCATATACAAAGGCGATATTAACAAAATACTGAGGATATCGAATTAGGTAAGAACTAGAAATAATGGATTTAAGTTAGATAAATATATATTTAGAAAGGACATAGGTAAGTACTGATTTTCAAACAGAGTTGTCGATGCTTGGAACAATCTTCTGAGTAGGGTAATCTAGGCTAGGACCCTGGGTAGCTTTAAAAAGAGATTGATCATATATATGAGTGGAAGGGGCTGGGTTTGATTGGTGTCGTGGGTAAGGGAGTAAATTCTTGGGTAGACTTGGGAAGAGGTGGTTTTGATAAGGACTTGCCTTGTATGGGCCAGTAGGCCTTCTGCAGTGTTCATTCATTCTTATGTTCTCATGGGTGTTTGTGTGTACATACCTAATTGTGATTGCAGGGGTCGAGTCACAGCTCCAGGACCCCTTCTTCACTGTTTTTTTCTTGTGTGTATGTGTGTGCTTGTGTGCTTGTTTTTGCCATCTTCCTGACACTCAAATCTGTCAACACTGAATAGAGGAGTGGGTGAGTGGTATTCAAGTCTTCCAAACATTTAGTCTGTGCCGGAGTTGGATTTCCTGGCGTCACATGGAGTGAGATGTAATCACAATGTTGTCCATCCGTTAATCCATCTTGAGTGACGGGTTATATTTACCAAAGTAAAGTCTTCAAAAAAACATAATTACATTATTATCATTATTCGCTAGAAAACATTTAAGTGATGAACATTTGAACAGATTAAGGTAATTTAACAAATGCTAGGAATTAATGAGAATAATATAAATGATTAGATACGATTATATCTCTTATGCTTAGTAATACTCTGGGTTAATATTCCTCCAGTCTTAATAAAGTTCTAGGTTTAATAGTACATCTGGATTAATAATACACCTGGGTTAATAACACAACTGAGTTAATAATACACCTGGGTTAATAATATACCTGGGTTATATAATCCTCCTGGGTTAATAATACTCCTGGATTAATAATACACCAGAGTTAATAATACATCTGGGTTAATAATACACCTGGGTTAATAATCCTCCTGAGTTAATAATACTCTTGGGTTAATAATACACTTTGGTTTAATGGTTTAATAATCCTCCTTGGTTAATAATACTCCGGGGCTAATGCTCCTGGGTTAATAATACTCCTGGGTTAATAATGCTTCTGGGTTAATGTTACGGGTATGCCCTGGCCCGACATTAATGAGAGTAATATTCAAAGGTTTCACTTAATATTATAAAGCGGATTTCTACACTATTAGCTAAAGTATAGATTTATGCCCTTATATTATTATCTGACCTCGTGTATCATGATACTAGGATATTACCTTTTATTTTATTGTTTTGGATTGTATTAGTTAGGCTTTTATGTGTGGTCTACGCAGATTGAGAGACCACTAGTAGGAGTGCCGGGCACTTGTTTACGTACCAGCCGGCCCCCCCCCTCAGTCATCGTACCCAATGATGTGACCACCGGCCTCACCTGAGTGAGTCTTTAGCGCTCTTTCATAGAGGACAGTTCTTCCTTACCTCTGACTCGGTGAAGATGGGCTCAGCTCTTCATCACTCTGGATTAAGCTCTCTTACGCTTTTGAGGAACTTTTGGCTAATATTCCATTGGATTATCCGGGCAGGAATTCGCTGTGGAATTCAGTGTCGTTTTAAAACAACTGTTACTCAAGAGAACTGTGTTTATAGAATATATATATATATATATATATATATATATATATATATATATATATATATATATATATATATATATATATATATATATATAGAATTCGGAGTTTGGAAATTAGGAGGAGGTGCGGGATTACCAAAACGATTGTCCAGAGAGCTGAGGAGGGGTTGTTGAGGTGGTTTGGACATGTAGAGAGAATGGAACGAGACAGAGTGACTTCGAGAGTGTATAAATCTGTAGTGGAGGGAAGGCGGGGTAGGGGTCGGCCTAGGAAAGGTTGGAGGGAGGGGGTAAAGGAAGTTTTGTGTGCGAGGGGCTTGGACTTCCAGCAAGCATGTGTGAGCGTATTTGATAGGAATGAATGGAGGCATATGGTTTTTAATACTTGACGTGCTGTTGGAGTGTGAGCAAAGTAACATTTATGAAGGGATTCAGGGAAACTGGCAGGCCGGACTTGAGTTCTGGAGATGGGAAGTACAGTGCCGGCACTCTGAAGGAGGGGTGTTAATGTTGCAGTTTTATAACTGTAGTGTAAAGCACCCTTCTGGCAAGACAGTGATGGAGTGAATGATGATGAAAGTTTTTCTTTTTCGGGCCACCCTGCCTTGGTGGGAATCGGCCGATGTGTTAATAAAATATAAATAAATATATATATATATATATATATATATATATATATATATATATATATATATATATATACTTTAAGGTGTTGATGTGGGTGTCAATGGACTCTGATTATAGTGGTATAAGTGCTCTTAGATATTGGGGAAGTGTTCAATTAAGCACTTTGGAATATACATTAGTTTTGTGATGGACAAGGTCAGACTATATGTTGACTAAGTGATATTTAATAGATACTTTCTAATATCTAACCCTGTGGTTTAGCGCTTCTATTTGATTATAATAATAATAATAATATCTAAGAAGAATTTAAACTTTTAAATAAAACCAGTAAATGCGTGTTGAATTCTCACTTGTACCTACTCTTATGAAATTCTAAGTTTTTTCACAAAGTGAAAATTGTTACGAAGGTAACCAGCCCCTAGACTGAGGTTCGAATCGTAAGAAGTGGGGGCCTGTCCGGGATAGCTTGATCCAAGAAAAAAGAGGAATCACTAGCACAGCAAGGATGGCTACTGATGTTTGGCTCTCACTTACCACTCACCCAGAAGTCAAGCAACTACGGGGTATAAGGAACTGTCTCTTCCCCATTACTATTGGTATTGGCGACACCATTATTGGGCAGAGTGAAAAAAAGTTATTTTGGGCTTGTTCTTGGTAAGTGCCTCCCTATACGTTTGGAGCTCTGATGTTTGGCTTAATTGTCTTCTCGGGGGTCGGAGCTGCCAAGAGCATCCACACGACAGGAGTAAGCACTGTTGTTTTCGCCCTTAATATTAAGGCCAAGAACCTTTTGTCATTTTTTTTGAGTCACTGCTGTCCTGGGACAAAGCATATTATTCTAGTTGGTACCGTGTGTTGAAAGGTAAAAGTTTAGTGATGACATTTTGGAACAGAACCTACTCAGGTTCCTTAGTGTTCGTTACAGATTAATGAGGACTACATTAATCTGTTCTGCAGCCTTGCTGTGGGCACTGTGAGTTCAGCTACTGTTCTACCTATTAATGCTTGAGCCGCTGTGCGATTTCTGCATGAAGAAATCTTTGTAGAGCTGTTCTTATTGTCTGTCTTCCAGACGCTGAAGGTTAAGTTGAGAAGCAAGACTTGTATTTGTTCAAGCCTTATGGAAACAGTGTGTGGGGAGATTATCACCTCTGGTCCTCCGGAACAAGTGTTCAGCGGAGAAGAGGAGAAAATCTGTAAGGACTACTCCTGGAGAGAGAACTCATGCCTGACGCTATAGTCAGGGTGACACTACGGTCACGGGTGATACTGCCGAGAATTCGTCAAAGGAATTCGCCTAAGGAAGTAGTAAAGAATGTCTAACTACTGTCAAAGAGACATTAACAAGTGCTCTTGACCGGATGTTTACGTCGGGAAGTCACTGTTTGAATCTGACTTGTCAGAGGAACTTATGGCAAGCGACATGTGCTTTCTCGTATTGTTTTCCTCGTGTGTGAGCCACCGATTGTCTTCCTGTCTGTTATTGTCTGAGTCGTTGCTCCAGCAAGTTGTGTTGTGACGCAGTTATGAGGACGCTTAGAGAAGCGGCTCGTCTGAACCTTAAGACATGCTTTGGAAACTACGGTTTTCTCGTCACATTGTCTCGTGCTGCTGCATTTCTTCTGAGTATCTCGTTTAGAACTCCTTCGTCGCCTGAAAGAAGTCATTTTGGAGGTATTCATGTCCAGCAGACTGACATGAACGTAGAGACGCGACCGACACTTCAGGAAGAGCCAGATGCTCTTCGTATTTACTTCAAGACGTCGTTGTTCGTGATGCCTGAGTATAGGTTTCACTCCCAGCATTAGTGTTTTCTGCATGCTTCCTGACATACTAGTCTCTATATGACAAGCTAGTCCCTGAGCAAAAGTTGGTGTACTTTTGACACACTAGCCCCTGTTTAATAAGCTAGTCCCTGCGTAGAAGTTTGCATCCGTCTGACATACTAGTCTGACAAACTAGTCCCTGAGCAGACGTCTGCTTGTGTTTCCACTGAACTGGGGAGTATTGGAATAGAACTTGATAGACGGTTCTGCCTTGTAAGTCTGGTGCGGATGATACTGGTGGAGCAGTGTCATGAGTCAGCGCCCTTCTGACATACTAGCTTGACAAACTAGTCCCTGAGCAGAGGTCTGCTGGTACTTCCGCCAGATTGGTATATTGGTGAGCTCTCCGAGTAGAAAATGGCTGTATGCTGCATGTGCAGAAAAGGTTTCAGAATATTGAAGATATGAAGGTGAGGCGTATATGTGTGCAAGGCAACGCTGCCCCCACCTGGGTTCATCTTCTATTAGTGCTTCGTCATCATCCTCGTCTGTGTCCATAGATGTGGTGGCGCCGTGTTCTTGGTTGCCACGTACGCAACTTCTCAACAGTGTCAGGTCCACAGTCTGTGGCCCTTTTGTATAAAAGGCTCCGGCAGTTGATGGTTAGTCAACTGTTCAAATCACCCTGACTGTTTCTCTCCGACTTCAGTTTTCACCGAGATAGCGTTTTGATTGAACATTGTTAATTATATGTTCATGATGTATCTACTGTGTCAAGCTGTCTCTCGCCGACTTCAGTCTTCACTGGTAAAGTGTTTTGACTGATCTAGTGTTATGTTCATCGTGTATCTACTAGTGTTACCTTTGTGTTCAGCAAGCGGTTTCTGGTTAGAAAAGTATTTCTGAAAAGAACTTCATGAGGTAATGTCTGAGGTGTCACCACCTCTTGACTTCTTTTCTGGTCTCGGAGCAGAGTCGTGAGCTCCCACTACCGGACCCACTCATTTCTTCAGTGCTCTAGAGGAAAGTGCTGGTGTTGACTAGGCGACATTATTCGTCTATGATGCTAGCAAGACTCAGCAATGGTAATCCTGAGTCTGACGCTTGGAGCTTCTGCCGTTTCTGCACTGTGAGTTTAACAAGATGTGGTGGATAGCGGTCCGTTGTCAGTGTTTCAACGTTCTACTATTGTTCAAGACTTACCATGATGTTGAGGCTTACTGTCTAAGCCGGTCACCAAACTTGACCAGGTTGGAGATGATGCATCCTTGACTAGTATATCTGTCTAGGCAGTACTTTTTGTCTAATGTTGGTTAATATAGGACTCACTCAATGTTTGTGATGAAAAGTTGGAGATGTGTTTTGATAGTTATATGGCACAAGAATATGTTTTGTACTATTTAGAAATGACGAATCTAGATAAATTAACCAGTGAAAATGAAAGGTTATTTATAAAAATAATTCATGTGACTTAGATTTGTCTTGTTCTAAATATTTAGAGAAATTAGTAAGATGTGTTGGTGGACTGAGATTATTGGAGAAAGAAGCTAAGAGTAAGGTGTTGTGTGAATGTTATGAGTGGCGCTGTATACAGGCCTGACGCCTCGCCACCCCCACACCTTGCTCAGTCAACCTTACGAAAAAGCAGTTGCCGTGACGTTACTGCCAATTATTCCACTTCCAATGTGTCAACGAAATATCTCCTGCACTTATTCAAGACTGGTGATAGTATATAATGGCTGTCTCTGACCCTTTTGTGTAGGGAAACTAAATTAAAGTCTTTACTTACTCTATATGTATTTGAAGTTGTTAAAGTATATAGGTTTTTAAAGGTATTATACTTCAATAGTTAAATATTTTCTGCCTTGCCTAGCTGAAGTAACATGTTTAATCTGACATACAATGTATGTAACTCTTATACTTTTACTTTAACAGTAAATGTCGGGAAGTACGGGATTGTCTCAACGGACCTTGCGAAGGAGTGCAGAGCTGCGATGCTACAAATGGTGTATTACGCAGCTGCCATCGCATCTTTGGCCGCTCCTCCACAAGCTCCGTGGACGATACTTCCTTATTATTAAAGCTCCTGGTGCGACCTGTGGTCGTGAGGGGGAGGTGTTACGGGTATGCCCTGGCCCGACATTAATGAGAGTAATATTCAAAGGTTTCACTTAATATTATAAAGCGGATTTCTACACTATTAGCTAAAGTATAGATTTCTGCCCTTATATTATTATCTGACCTCGTGTATCATGATACTAGGATATTACCTTTTATTTTATTGTTTTGGATTGTATTAGTTAGGCTTTTATGTGTGGTCTACGCAGATTGAGAGACCACTAGTTGGAGTGCCAGGCACTTGTTTACGTACCAGCCGGCCTTCCCCCTCAGTCATCGTACCCAATGATGTGACCACCGGCCTCACCTGAGTGAGTCTTTAGCGCTCTTTCATAGAGGACAGTTCTTCCTTACCTCTGACTCGGTGAAGATGGGCTCAGCTCTTCATCACTCTGGATTAAGCTCTCTTACGCTTTTGAGGAACTTTTGGCTAATATTCCATTGGATTATCCGGGCAGGAATTCGCTGTGGAATTCAGTGTCGTTTTAAAACAACTGTTACTCAAGAGAACTGTGTTTATAGAATATATATATATATATATATATATATATATATATATATACTTTAAGGTGTTGATGTGGGTGTCAATGGACTCTGATTATAGTGGTATAAGTGCTCTTAGATATTGGGGAAGTGTTCAATTAAGCACTTTGGAATATACATTAGTTTTGTGATGGACAAGGTCAGACTATATGTTGACTAAGTGATATTTAATAGATACTTTCTAATATCTAACCCTGTGGTTTAGCGCTTCTATTTGATTATAATAATAATAATAATATCTAAGAAGAATTTAAACTTTTAAATAAAACCAGTAAATGCGTGTTGAATTCTCACTTGTACCTACTCCTATGAAATTCTAAGTTTTTTCACAAAGTGAAAATTGTTACGAAGGTAACCAGCCCCTAGACTGAGGTTCGAATCGTAAGAAGTGGGGGCCTGTCCGGGATAGCTTGATCCAAGAAAAAAGAGGAATCACTAGCACAGCAAGGATGGCTGCTGATGTTTGGCTCTCACTTACCACTCACCCAGAAGTCAAGCAACTACGGGGTATAAGGAACTGTCTCTTCCCCATTACTATTGGTATTGGCGACACCATTATTGGGCAGAGTGAAAAAAAGTTATTTTGGGCTTGTTCTTGGTAAGTGCCTCCCTATACGTTTGGAGCTCTGATGTTTGGCTTAATTGTCTTCTCGGGGGTCGGAGCTGCCAAGAGCATCCACACGACAGGAGTAAGCACTGTTGTTTTCGCCCTTAATATTAAGGCCAAGAACCTTTTGTCATTTTTTTGAGTCACTGCTGTCCTGGGACAAAGCATATTATTCTAGTTGGTACCGTGTGTTGAAAGGTAAAAGTTTAGTGATGACATTTTGGAACAGAACCTACTCAGGTTCCTTAGTGTTCGTTACAGATTAATGAGGACTACATTAATCTGTTCTGCAGCCTTGCTGTGGGCACTGTGAGTTCAGCTACTGTTCTACCTAATAATGCTTGAGCCGCTGTGCGATTTCTGCATGAAGAAATCTTTGTAGAGCTGTTCTTATTGTCTGTCTTCCAGACGCTGAAGGTTAAGTTGAGAAGCAAGACTTGTATTTGTTCAAGCCTTATGGAAACAGTGTGTGGGGAGATTATCACCTCTGGTCCTCCGGAACAAGTGTTCAGCGGAGAAGAGGAGAAAATCTGTAAGGACTACTCCTGGAGAGAGAACTCATGCCTGACGCTATAGTCAGGGTGACGCTACGGTCACGGGTGATACTGCCGAGAATTCGTCAAAGGAATTCGCCTAAGGAAGTAGTAAAGAATGTCTAACTACTGTCAAAGAGACATTAACAAGTGCTCTTGACCGGATGTTTACGTCGGGGAAGTCACTGTTTGAATCTGACTTGTCAGAGGAACTTATGGCAAGCGACATGTGCTTTCTCGTATTGTTTTCCTCGTGTGTGAGCCACCGATTGTCTTCCTGTCTGTTATTGTCTGAGTCGTTGCTCCAGCAAGTTGTGTTGTGACGCAGTTATGAGGACGCTTAGAGAAGCGGCTCGTCTGAACCTTAAGACATGCTTTGGAAACTACGGTTTTCTCGTCACATTGTCTCGTGCTGCTGCATTTCTTCTGAGTATCTCGTTTAGAACTCCTTCGTCGCCTGAAAGAAGTCATTTTGGAGGTATTCATGTCCAGCAGACTGACATGAACGTAGAGACGCGACCGACACTTCAGGAAGAGCCAGATGCTCTTCGTATTTACTTCAAGACGTCGTTGTTCGTGATGCCTGAGTATAGGTTTCACTCCCAGCATTAGTGTTTTCTGCATGCTTCCTGACATACTAGTCTCTATATGACAAGCTAGTCCCTGAGCAAAAGTTGGTGTACTTTTGACACACTAGCCCCTGTTTAATAAGCTAGTCCCTGCGTAGAAGTTTGCATCCGTCTGACATACTAGTCTGACAAACTAGTCCCTGAGCAGACGTCTGCTTGTGTTTCCACTGAACTGGGGAGTATTGGAATAGAACTTGATAGACGGTTCTGCCTTGTAAGTCTGGTGCGGATGATACTGGTGGAGCAGTGTCATGAGTCAGCGCCCTTCTGACATACTAGCTTGACAAACTAGTCCCTGAGCAGAGGTCTGCTGGTACTTCCGCCAGATTGGTATATTGGTGAGTCTCTCCGAGTAGAAAATGGCTGTATGCTGCATGTGCAGAAAAGGTTTCAGAATATTGAAGATATGAAGGTGAGGCGTATATGTGTGCAAGGCAACGCTGCCCCCCACCTGGGTTCATCTTCTATTAGTGCTTCGTCATCATCCTCGTCTGTGTCCATAGATGTGGTGGCGCCGTGTTCTTGGTTGCCACGTACGCAACTTCTCAACAGTGTCAGGTCCACAGTCTGTGGCCCTTTTGTATAAAAGGCTCCGGCAGTTGATGGTTAGTCAACTGTTCAAATCACCCTGACTGTTTCTCTCCGACTTCAGTTTTCACCGAGATAGCGTTTTGATTGAACATTGTTAATTATATGTTCATGATGTATCTACTGTGTCAAGCTGTCTCTCGCCGACTTCAGTCTTCACTGGTAAAGTGTTTTGACTGATCTAGTGTTATGTTCATCGTGTATCTACTAGTGTTACCTTTGTGTTCAGCAAGCGGTTTCTGGTTAGAAAAGTATTTCTGAAAAGAACTTCATGAGGTAATGTCTGAGGTGTCACCACCTCTTGACTTCTTTTCTGGTCTCGGAGCAGAGTCGTGAGCTCCCACTACCGGACCCACTCATTTCTTCAGTGCTCTAGAGGAAAGTGCTGGTGTTGACTAGGCGACATTATTCGTCTATGATGCTAGCAAGACTCAGCAATGGTAATCCTGAGTCTGACGCTTGGAGCTTCTGCCGTTTCTGCACTGTGAGTTTAACAAGATGTGGTGGATAGTGGTCCGTTGTCAGTGTTTCAAAGTTCTACTATTGTTCAAGACTTACCATGATGTTGAGGCTTACTGTCTAAGCCGGTCACCAAACTTGACCAGGTTGGAGATGATGCATCCTTGACTAGTATATCTGTCTAGGCAGTACTTTTTGTCTAATGTTGGTTAATATAGGACTCACTCAATGTTTGTGATGAAAAGTTGGAGATGTGTTTTGATAGTTATATGGCACAAGAATATGTTTTGTACTATTTAGAAATGACGAATCTAGATAAATTAACCAGTGAAAATGAAAGGTTATTTATAAAAATAATTCATGTGACTTAGATTTGTCTTGTTCTAAATATTTAGAGAAATTAGTAAGATGTGTTGGTGGACTGAGATTATTGGAGAAAGAAGCTAAGAGTAAGGTGTTGTGTGAATGTTATGAGTGGCGCTGTATACAGGCCTGACGCCTCGCCACCCCCCCCCTACACCTTGCTCAGTCAACCTTACGAAAAAGCAGTTGCCGTGACGTTACTGCCAATTATTCCACTTCCAATGTGTCAACGAAATATCTCCTGCACTTATTCAAGACTGGTGATAGTATATATATGGCTGTCTCTGACCCTTTTGTGTAGGGAAACTAAATTAAAGTCTTTACTTACTCTATATGTATTTGAAGTTGTTAAAGTATATAGGTTTTTAAAGGTATTATACTTCAATAGTTAAATATTTTCTGCCTTGCCTAGCTGAAGTAACATGTTTAATCTGACATACAATGTATGTAACTCTTATACTTTTACTTTAACAGTAAATGTCGGGAAGTACGGGATTGTCTCAACGGACCTTGCGAAGGAGTGCAGAGCTGCGATGCTACAAATGGTGTATTACGCAGCTGCCATCGCATCTTTGGCCGCTCCTCCACAAGCTCCGTGGACGATACTTCCTTATTATTAAAGCTCCTGGTGCGACCTGTGGTCGTGAGGGGGAGGTGTTACGGGTATGCCCTGGCCCGACATTAATGAGAGTAATATTCAAAGGTTTCACTTAATATTATAAAGCGGATTTCTACACTATTAGCTAAAGTATAGATTTCTGCCTCGTGTATCATGATACTAGGATATTACCTTTTATTTTATTGTTTTGAATTGTATTAGTTAGGCTTTTATGTGTGGTCTACGCAGATTGAGAGACCACTAGTTGGAGTGCCAGGCACTTGTTTACGTACCAGCCGGCCTCCCCCCCCCCCTCAGTCATCGTACCCAATGATGTGACCACCGGCCTCACCTGAGTGAGTCTTTAGCGGTCTTTCATAGAGGACAGTTCTTCCTTACCTCTGACTCGGTGAAGATGGGCTCAGCTCTTCATCACTCTGGATTAAGCTCTCTTACGCTTTTGAGGAACTTTTGGCTAAGATTCCATTGGATTATCCGGGCAGGAATTCGCTGTGGAATTCAGTGTCGTTTTAAGACAACTGTTACTCAAGAGAACTGTGTTTATAGAATATATATACATATACTTTAAGGTGTTGATGTGGGTGTCAATGGACACTGATTATAGTGGTATAAGTGCTCTTAGATATTGGGGAAGTGTTCAATTAAGCACTTTGGAATATACCTTAGTTTTGTGATGGACAAGGTCAGACTATATGTTGACTAAGTGATATTTAATAGATACTTTCTAATATCTAAGAAGAGTTTAAACTTTTAACTAAAACCAGTAAAGGCGTGTTGAATTCTCACTTGTACCTACTCTTATGAAATTCTAAGTTTTTTCACAAAGTGAAATTGTTACGAAGGTAACCAGCCCCTAGACTGAGGTTCGAATCGTAACAGTTAATAATAATCATGGGTTAATAATGCATCTGGATTAATAATCTTTCTGGGTTAATAATCCCCCTGGGTTAATAATCCTCCTGGGTTAATAATCCTCCTGGGTTAATAATACACCTAGGTTAATGTGGCATGCAAAGAGTATGTTACAATTTATTTGGCGTATGTCACACTCTCACATAGGCTGCCTCCCAACTAGCGAACCGGATGCTAAGGATTTAACAATCGATAGGGTACCCGTCGTTAAATCTGTACCTTGGTTCATTGACCAATCACAGGCAATCCCACCAAAGCTGAAGCAATGTGGTTCACTTGTGGTAAGCATTGGCAGACTTGCCTACCTGCTGGTTGAGTACGGTGCACTCTCTCTGGCTTCTGCTTGCCATTTGTCACCGTGGTGTACACTTAGTATTATTCTATCTGTACATAGTGTACATAGAAGTATATAGTGGGTGAAGGCAAAATATACATTATAGTCTACTGCTGACCAGGTCTCGCAACCCATTTATTACCTGTGTTAATAATACCTGGATTAATAATATATCTGGGTTAATAACCTTCATGGGTTAATAATCCTCCTGAATTAATAATCCTCCTGTGATAATGATACCCCTGGGTTAATGAAACTCCTGGATTAATAATCCTCCTGGGTTAATAACTTTAACTGAGTAAATAATCCGAGGAAAGTCTTCAACAAAGAGGTCATGACCACTCAACTGAGAACATTGCAAGAACCCATCTTCCGTTATTCGTCATTATAATGTTATAAATATTGTGGTTGTCATCGTAGATGTGAGAGATGATGTTTATATCTCAAGTGATGTGAGAGATGATGTTTATATCTCAAGTGATGTGAGAGATGATGTTTATATCTCAAGTGATGTGAGAGATGATGTTTATATCTCAAGTGATGTGAGAGATGATGTTTATATCTCAAGTGATGTGAGAGATGATGTTTATATCTCAAGTGATGTGAAGATGATGTTTATATCTCAAGTGATGTGAGATGATGTTTATATCTCAAGTGATGTGAGAGATGATGTTTATATCTCAAGTGATGTGAGAGATGATGTTTATATCTCAAGTGATGTGAGAGATGATGTTTATATCTCAAGTGATGATAATATTTATAATGGGTAGTTAAACATAAATATTTTAGTGTTGATTTAAATATTGCAATGTTAGTAAACAATGGTTCTGTTCACTTGGCTGGACTTTTATCGTGATTTGATCGTTATCCCTTCCCTGCTATGTATGACCTATGACTTATGACCTATGACCTCTGACCTATGAGCTCTAACCTCTCACCTCTGACTTATGACCTCTCACCTCTGACTTACGAGCTCTGACCTATGAGCTCTGACCTCTCACCTCTGACTTATGACCTCTCACCTCTGACTTACGAGCTCTGACCTATGAGCTCTGACCTCTCACCTCTGACTTATGACCTCTCACCTCTGACTTACGAGCTCTGACCTATGAGCTCTGACCTCTCACCTCTGACTTATGACCTCTCACCTCCTGACTTACGAGCTCCTGACCTATGAGCTCTGACCTCTCACCTCTGACTTATGACCTCTCACCTCTGACTTACGAGCTCTGACCTATGAGCTCTGACCTCTCACCTCTGACTTATGACCTCTCACCTCTGACTTACGAGCTCTGACCTATGAGCTCTGACCTCTCACCTCTGACTTATGAAATCGTAATGACACGACTGCGATCAGAGAGTCTCACAATTCCACATGTGTTGTTTACATATTTTAAAGCAATAATTACAAAGATTACAATGTGTGGTTTATATATTATGAGAATTACAAAGATGGCCACTAGCATGCCCAGGCATGCCCAGGCATGCTAGGCATTTCGGGCAGACTAATAATAGCTCTTAATCTATATTACAAATTACAAATGATTAAATAGATTTACAATAGTGAGGTAGTTCAGAATATTTAGATTATGACAATTTGTAAAATTAGTAATGAGAATAGTTACGTCTTGGCGTGTTACATAGTTTCTATTAAAAATCCTATATTGGAGTATATCCGGCAAATTTAAAACTAGTTTGAGATTTATTAGACAATAGCTATATTCGGGATTTTATGTTTACTGTCCTTTGGGTCAGTGTTGGTGTAGATGAGGAGGATGTGTGTGTGTATTACCTATTAATGAATTATACACCAGTTGTTCTAGCACTCACTACCTATTAATGAATCACACACTATTACTGGATCACACGATAGTTGTTGTAACATTCACTACCTATTAATGGATCACACACCAGTTGTTGTAGCACTCAATACCTTTTAATGGATCACACATCAGTTCTTGTAGCATTCACTACCTATTAATAGATCACACTCAAGTTGTAGTTCTGACTACTTCCAGGCAGATTACTCTCTAGCAGTTTACTTTAAGTCATGAAGGACACAAACATAGTGTATTTTCAGTATCGATTTTTTTTAGTGGTTTACAATTGTGTCTTCTTATAACCTCCGTCGATGCTCTCAGGAAATATTTATTTTCTTGTTTTGTTTTTCAAACAGTAAAAATTTAAAAATTTACATTGTGTTTTCCTACCGGAAGTCATTGGTGCCGTTCCTTGGGATGCTTCCCATAACAGAGAGTTAATACCCAGGTATGTGTTTACTGCTTCTGGAGGAGGGGGAAGCAGGTGTGATGAAACGTGTTCATGACAGTGGTCAATAAACAAGGTTATCCAGAGTCTTCATCTTCGACACAGCTTCACCGCTCAATATTCCAGCTTTCATCTTTAACACGGTGAACGTTATTGTTAACGTTTCGCCCACTGCGTGGGCGAAACGTTGTCAATAAAGGATCAAATTATACTGCTTATGTGTTTATTTTTCCAAGAATTCTCTTTCATCGAACAAATATTTTCTAAACTTCCGTACTGCCAATACTTCATTAGAGGCGACAGACGCCGCTCATATAACATCTTCAGCTCATACATAAATAACCCGCACATAGAAGAGAGAAAAGCTTATGAAGAGAGTGAGTGAGCCAGTATATATAGGCGAGGAGGACAGTGACGGGAGAAAGAGAGGAGGAAAGAGAAGTAGTGGAAGTGGTAATGATGGTGGTGGAAGTAGAAGTGGGAATAGTGGGTGCCACAAGAGAGAAAGGGAAGTGGTAGGAGGCAATAGTAGCAGGAGAGCTAAGGACCCACAAGGGGTAGGACCAAAAACACAGTTACTGAACGACAGAACACACTAGGCAAGAAAAATAGAAATCAAAGAAAGAAATGTGGAAAAGATGAATGGAGAAGTGGGAGAGAAGAAAGGATCATGTCAAGTCACGAGTGTTCTGAAGTTTGCAGCATTTGACAATGTAAGGAGAAAGGAAGGAAACTACAGAGACAAAGTCAGGATTAAGATGCATACATGGAAAGCTGTGTATAAGGGATTCTTCAACAAGACGACGGTTGTGAAGGCTACAAGTAGGAGAGAAAGTTTTTGCAGTGGACCAATCAGTAAGATGACTGTGATCTCTGACATGACAGAAAATAGCATTATTTGGGACGGCGAGTCTAACACTTTTTGTGCTCTTAAGTCTGTCAGAAAGAGAGCTGCTCGTTTCTCCATTTTTCTGCCTAGTGTGTTCTGTCCTTCAGCTTTCTCCCCCATCCTTTGTGATTTTGGTCCTACCCCTTCAGGGGTAGTGTAGTGTAGAGGTAGAAGTGTGAGGTGTGGGTGCGTGTGTATGTG
This sequence comes from Cherax destructor, assembly GCA_009830355.1. NCBI lineage: Eukaryota > Metazoa > Arthropoda > Malacostraca > Decapoda > Parastacidae > Cherax > Cherax destructor. The sequence goes on from WNWK01023520.1 coordinate 25,434, forward strand.
TTTACATAATAGTAATGGAAAAATAAACACATAAGCAGTATAATGTGATCCTTTATTGACAACGTTTCGCCCACGCAGTGGGCTTTATCGAGTCACAGACAGATCTACAAGGATTATATGCATTATTGAATAAATGTATGTGTATGTTTGATACAGAGGATTGTGTGTGTTGCTTTATTCGTGCGTCTGTATATGTGATGTGTGTGTATGATGTGTATCTGGAAATACAGAATTGAGTGCGCGCTTGTAAACCTTAGCTTACCATGCAAACAAAGATCAAAAACAATAAAAAAAAGATAACTGTAATTAATTGTTATCAGTTATCATGCAGGGAACACAAAGGTTCACACACCGACACTAATCTACGCATATAAAAAACATAAAATACATTCACAAATACACTTACACAACTAAATAATTGAACAAGCTAATAATTAGCATAGGTACAATATTAAATATAAATATATGTTCAAAATTATCATTGAGTGGCCACTCCTTGGTGGGCTAACTGGGATAGAGATCTCTCTTGTCTCAGGTAGTCGACGTTCGGGTCTGTCCAGGTGGATGTTATTACAGAGCGCAGATTTTCTGCGTGTCCTCCTCTGTAATAACATCTACCTTCGTATACTGATATTAATACACTTGTGTAGTAATATCATATATGGACAGTGCTTCAAGGGTGGCTAAAACTGCTGACCTCAGGGAAGTGGTGAAGGGTGTATGGATGAACACTTTGATCCACGGACCTGGGGTGGGACCTGCTGACCTCAGGGAAGTGGTGAAGGGTGTATGGATGAACACTTGAAACCACGGACCTGGGGTGGGACCTGCTGACCTCAGGGAAGTGGTGAAGGGTGTATGGATGAACACTTGGAACCACGGATCTTGGGTGGGACCTGCTGACCTCAGGGAAGTGGTGAAGGGTTGTGTACCTGGAACCACGGACCTGGGGTGGGACTGCTGACCTTGGGGAACTGGTGAAGGGTGTATGGATGAACACTTGGAACCACGGACCTGGGACTTGCTGAACTTAGGGGAGAGGGACTGGGATAGGCACAAAAAATATAGAAAATAATTTCAAGAGTTTCAGGGGAAAGGGAAGACATCCGGGGGCCCACGGATGGATTCCTGGACCCATGAACCTGGGGAAGGTAAGATTACTGAGTGTAGGATAGGAAGTGGGGAAGGGAGAATATCTGAGGGGACACAGATGGACTCCTGGACACATGAACTTGGGGAAGGTAAGATTACTGAGTGGAAGTGGGGAAGGGAGAATATCTGAGGGGACACAGATGGACTCTTAGACACATGAACCTCGGGAAGGTAAGATTACTGAGTGTAGGTAGGGAAGTGGGGAAGGGAGATTATCTTAGGGGACACAGATGGACTCCTAGACACATTAACTTGGGGAAGGTAAGATTACTGAGTGTAGGTTGGGAAGTGGGAAGGGAGAATATCTGAGGGGACACAGATGGACTCCTGGACGCACGAACTTGGGGAAGGTAAGATTACTGAGTGTAGGTTGGGAAGTGGGGATGGGAGATTATCTTAGGGGACACAGATGGACTTCTAGACACATTAACTTGGGGAAGGTAAGATTACTGAGTGTAGGTTGGGAAGTGGGGAAGGGAGAATATCTGAGGGGACACAGATCAATTAGATACATGAACCTGGGGAAGGTAGGATTACTGAAGGGAGAATCTTATTAGACACGGACTCCTGGACACATGGAAATGGGGAAAGCATCAACAACACTGTAAGTAGGGGCGGATGGACCTAAAAGACGAACCACTGGCCTCCACGTAGCAGGGTCTGGTAACTTATAATAAAAATAAAAATAATAGTAAACTAATACTAATACAATAAATTAATAATACATAATTGTTTTAATTGATAAAAAAATTGTTGCCTTGCAGGTGAAACTAATTGATATCAATTCTTTTTTTCTCCTGATTTTCACTTGTTCACATGGATCGATCCCGGCACGTTTCCATAAACAGGGGCTTTCTATATAGTATGTCAATAATATCAGCTAGGTCTGTAATAGTTGTATCATATACTTGTAGAAATATGAGATTATTATTATTATTATTATTATTATTATTATTATTATTATTATTATTATTATTATTATTATTATTATTATTATTATTATTATTATTATTATTATTATAATTATTATTATTATAATTATTATAATTATCAAGGAAAAATAAACACATAAGCAGTATAATGTGATCCTTTATTTACAACGTTTCGTCCACACAGTGGGCTTTATCCAGTCACAAACAAATGCACGTGACAATCTTCCGAGTAGGGTGATAAGAGTCTAGGACCTTGGTAGCTTTAAGTCCCAGTTTTTAGCGAGCCGCTAACCAGACTGAAAATCGAAGACCTAAATGAATTTTTTATGAGAGTGCCACAGAACTTGACTGATATCTAATAATGATAACTATCTGATATCACCCTGACGCCAAATGACTTCGAAAAGGCAATAAATGACATGCCCATGCACTCCGCTCCAGGCCCAGACTCATGGAACTCCGTGTTCATCAAGAACTGCAAGAAGCACCTATCACGTGCTTTTAACATCCTATGGAGAGGGAGCATGGACACTGGGGTCGTCCCGCAGTTACTAAAAACAACAGACATAGCCCCACTCCACAAAGGCGGCAGTAAAGCAATAGCAAAGAACTACAGACCAATAGCGATAACGTCCCATATCATAAAAATCTTTGAAAGGGTTCTAAGAAGCAAGATCGCCACTCATCTAGATACCCATCAATTACACAACCCACGGCACCACTACGACCAGGTTCTAGATGCTCTAGAAGACAAACAGAATGCAGATGTTATATACACAGATTTTGCAAAAGCCTTTGACATGTGTGACCATGGTGTAATAGTACACAAAATGCGTGATAAAGGAATAACAGGAAAAGTTGGTAGATGGATCTATAATTTCCTAACAAGTAGAACACAAAGAGTAGTAGTCAACAAAGTAAAGTCTGAGGCAGCTAATGTGAAAAGCTCTGTTCCACAAGGCACAGTACTCGCTCCCATCCTGTACCTCATCCTCATATCGGACATAGACAGGGATATAAGCCACAGTGCCGTGTCTTCCTTTGCAGATGACACCCGAATCTGTATGACAGTGTCCACTGTTGAAGACACTGCAAGACTCCAAGCAGACATAAACCAAATCTTTAAATGGGTTGCAGAAAACACTATGAAGTTCAATGAAGAGAAATTTCAATTACTCAGATACGGAAAACGTGAGGAAATTAAAATCTCATCGGAGTACAAAACTAATTCCAACCACAAAATAGAGCGAAAAACTAATGTCAAAGACCTGGGAGTGATCATGTCAGAGGATCTCACCTTCAAGGACCATAACACCGTAGCAATCGCATCTGCTAGAAAAATGACAGGATGGATAATGAGAACCTTCAAAACCAGGGATGCAAAGCCCATGTTGACACTTTACAAATCGCTTGTTCTATCTAGGCTGGAATATTGCTGCACACTAACTGCACCTTTCAAGGCAGGTGAAATTGCTGACCTTGAAAATGTGCAGAGAACCTTCACGGCACGCATAACTGCGATAAACCACCTCAATTACTGGGAACGCTTGAAGTTTCTAAACCTGTACTCCCTAGAACGCAGGTGGGAGAGATACATTGTTATATTCACGTGGAAAATTCTCGAGGGATTAGTACCAAACTTGCACACGAAAATCACTCCCTACGAAAGCAAAAGACTCGGCAGGCGATGTAACATCCCCCCAATGAAAAGCAGGGGTGCCACTAGCACGTTGAGGGACAACACAATAAGTGTCAGGGGCCCAAGATTGTTCAACTGCCTCCCAGCATACATAAGGGGGATTACCAACAAACCCCTGGCTGTCTTCAAGCAGGCACTGGACAGGCACCTAAAGTCGGTACCTGACCAGCCAGGCTGTGGTTCGTACGTTGGACTGCGTGCGGCCAGCAGTAACAACCTGGTTGATCAGGCTCTGGTCCAACATGAGGCCTGGTCACAGACCGGGCCGCGGAGGCGTTGACCCCTGGAATTCTCTCCAGGTAAACTCCAGGTAAGCACAAGTATCATGGTGTACAATTCACTAGCACAAGTACCATGGTGTACAACTCACTAGCACAAGTACCATGGTGCACAACTCACTAGCACAAATACCATGTTGTACAACTCACCAGTACAAGTACCATGGTGAACAACTCACTAGCACAAGTACCATGGTGTACAATTCACTAGCACAAGTACCATGGTGCACAACTCACTAGCACAAATACCATGTTGTACAACTCACCAGTACAAGTACCATGGTGAACAACTCACTAGCACAAGTACCATGGTGTTCAACTCACTAGCACAAGTGCCATGTTGTACAACTCACCAGTACAAGTACCATGGTGAACAACTCACTAGCACAAGTACCATGGTGTACAACTCACTAGCACAAGTGCCATGTTGTACAACTCACTAGCACAAGTACCATGGTGTACAACTCACTAGCACAAGTACCATGATGTACAACTCACTAGCACAAGTACCATGATGTACAACTCACTAGCACAAATACCATGGTGTACAACTCACCAGTACAAGTACCATGGTGAACAACTCACCAGTACAAGTACCATGGTGAACAACTCACTAGCACAAGTACCATGGTGTACAACTCACTAGCACAAGTGCCATGTTGTACAACTCACTAGCACAAGTACCATGGTGTACAACTCACTAGCACAAGTGCCATGTTGTACAACTCACCAGTACAAGTACCATGGTGAACAACTCACTAGCACAAGTACCATGGTGTACAACTCACTAGCACAAGTGCCATGTTGTACAACTCACTAGCACAAGTACCATGGTGTACAACTCACTAGCACAAATACCATGATGTACAACTCACTAGCACAAGTACCATGGTGAACAACTCACTAGTACAAGTACCATGGTGTACAACTCACTAGCACAAGTGCCATGTTGTACAACTCACTAGCACAAGTACCATGGTGAACAACTCACTAGTACAAGTACCATGGTGTACAACTCACTAGCACAAGTACCATGATGTACAACTCACTAGCACAAGTACCATGATGTACAACTCACTAGCACAAATACCATGGTGTACAACTCACTAGCACAAATACCATGATGTTCAATTAACTAGCACAAGTACCATGATGTACAACTCACTAGCACAAGTACTCTGGTGTACAACTCACAAGCACAAGTATCATGGTGTACAACTCACTAGCACTAGTACCATGGTGTATAATTCATTTTTCAGCATCTCAGCATAGTTATCCATGGAAATGTTTGCTGCGTACGGGATCCTCCATTTTCCGAGGGCTTAATGAGATTCATAGTATTATATATATATATATATATATATTTTTTTTTTTTTTTTTTTACATATAAATGCTTTATTAATAGACAGAATACATTTATAAAACACACAAACATGAACATGAAAACAATGGTACAATATGTCAAAAATTTGAAACTCCTCCCCCTCCTCCAAGCCGGAC